>JARYGA010001043.1:0-23872 GCA_030545235.1 Helianthus tuberosus | reverse complement strand
AAGAAGTTTCCTGTTTCCTGCCCATGTTCTCCCCAAATCACGCTATGTTGGCGGTTCTTAGCGGTTTTGAATGCTAAGCACCTAAATTCATCCTTATAAACCCCTTTTACCTCATGAATCAATGCGTCCTCTGGTTCCTTCTTCCCATTCGAAGAATATTTTCTCTTTCATCCAAGCATCTCAACATCATCTGGTATCCATTGCCCAAATTTGAAAAATTCGGAGCCACCAGTGTTCACCGCCACTACCACGGTTTACGATTACGAGAAGTGGGCACCGCCATTCGACCACAATCTGGTAATCCGTTCTCTCCGGTCTTGGTTGTTCTCCTGCCATGGCTTCGAGCACAGTCCATCTCTCTCACTCTTGGTAGTCCATTATGTTTCTCAAAGCCCTAATTAAAGAGAATTTGTTAGATGTCTGTTTGTTTTGATGATGTCTTTATATTGTCGATTACAGTTTAAGGTTACACCGCTGAATTTCTTAAGTTCTAGTTTGCTTGATCTGTTTCTATTTTAAATTTGTTGGTCATTGTGGAAATTGATGGGATGTGTATAGAATTTATGTCTGTTGTATAACTAAATACTGACAAACAATTGATCATGCAGGGATTGTGGGTAACACGTTTATCTAGGTAAGCAGTTAAGGTTACCGAATTGGCGAATTTGCACTGGGTTCGCTTGGTTTTGCTAATTAAACTTGTATAGGATTCTATTGTTTGACCAATAGCTGAACTGTTTGTTTTTGTTTGATTGTCTATGATTGGTTTTGTAGGTGGATTTGACAGTGCACATGTTGCCGCAAGGTAACTAACTATCTGTTTTTTTTCTATTTGAACTTACATTATCAAGTGAAGCATTCCGTATGAGTTTGACGTTTTTGTTGTAGGGCATATGATCGCGCTGCGATTAAGTTTCGTGGACTTGATGCCGAAATTAATTTCAACATAAGTGATTACGAGGAAGACCTTAAACAGGTTTGGCTGAAGTTACTTAAATATTAACACCACTTAAGTATGTTTGTGCCATTTTATTCATTTATCTCATGTAACTTGTGCAGATAAAAAACTTGAGCAAAGAAGAGTTTGTTCACATTCTTCGCCGTCAAAGCACTAGGTTCTCTAGAGGAAGCTCAAAATACCGAGGAGTTACCCTGTACAAATGTGGTCGATGGGAGGCAGTTTCTTGGGAAAAAGTGAGAACTTATGGAACTATATCTGAAAATTATAGTAAAGTACACGGATTGGTCCCTGTGGTTTTCACTTTGTAATGCATTTAGTCCTCCAACAATTCAACGAATCTAAAGGATTCAGCAGGTCCAAGTTAGGGACTAAATGCGTACGAAGTGCAAACCATAGAGACCATCCATGTGACTTTTGGAAAGCTAGGGACCAAATCCAAAATTTTGGTAAAGCACATGGGCCATCCATATACTTTAATCAAATTATTAAGACCCTGTATTTTTTTTACCTTGATTTTGGGGAATGTGAATCAATTTGTGTATGTTTCATGTGACTGAATTGGTGACGCTTTGTTTGCCTTAGGTACATCTATCTTGGATTGTTTGACACTGAAATAGAAGCTGCAAGGTTAACACAAATATTCTCTCCAGCCTCTTATCGTTTTTCATTCTTAAATGGATCTGTTCTTATACACTTATCATGTCATATTGTTATGATTTTCAATAACTTAGGGCCTATGACAAGGCTGCTATAAAATGCAACGGAAGAGAAGCGATCACCAACTTTGAACCCAGTTCGTATGAGGGGTCGTTAAGTTCCGAGACTGAAAACGGAGGTATTAAACTATTAATCAACTTATTCAGTAGTAAGTAGTAACATGCTAAATTACCTTACTGTAATACATGGATTTTGAAAGTATCAGTCATGATTTGTATCTTTTTAATTACAGATTACAATCAATCCATAGATTTGAATCTTGGTATTGGTATTGCTTCTTCTTTAATAGGAGGTGATAATGCGAATAACACTTTAGGGAGCTTGTATCAAATTAATCATCTCTTAACCCGTTTATCTAAAAAGGAAGACGGGATAACATTTTGTAAACGAGTTAGCTGGTTGTAAATGAGCCATCGTCAAATTGTATACATGTTAAATGGGCAGGAAAGTTGTAATAAAATGGGTTGTAAATGGGTTGACAAGTCATTTTACTTAATTGGATTAAAAAGGTCATTTCCAGCACAATCTTTTTAATTTAACAGGTCCACCTGACTACCATATGGTGCTTAAAGTTGTGTCAAAAACTGATCAATTTTGTGCCGTGATTAAGGTTGTGTCACTAATTGTCATCTCTATCTATGATTAATTTATAATTTTGTTTCAATTTGTGCAGGCTTTTGAAGGAGGAAGTGTGTGTGTCAACTGTTCACAAGCAACCATTCTTCTCTCAAGCTCCATGGGCCCATGGGATGGGAAAAAGCGTAGCGTTTCGGATTCGAACTTGGAGAATGGTAATACTTTATTTTTAAAACATTTATCTAAAATCTTTGAATGTTATAACTTATATATTTGTTTGTTTCTAGGGGATTTGAGAATAACTTGAGCGTGAAAAAGCCTCGGGGTTGGTATACACCTCCATCTACTAAGTTTTATGATGACAAAAGGTCAATGTACCATTTGGCACGTGTGTTCTTGTATTGGTTTCCTATGTGATAGGTACAAATCAAACTCTCTAAATAGAAATTTAATAATTACTCTTTAAGGGAATGGTCCAGTGATAAAGACTTAATATTAAATTGAACTACTGGACTGTGGACTGTCTACTGAGTTAACATATATTTCTTTCTAATCAAATAATCTTCATTATTTTCTTTAGAATGTCATATGCATACCCTACTTAAAATCTAATGAACTAACATATATTTCTTTTACAAACAAATAATATTTTTGTTTAGAATGAAAAAAAAATATCTATGTTATTATGACATTAGGATACCTGTCCATCGGACGGGTATTAAATCGAATCATGGTCATTTTAACTTCATTTTTTAACCGCTAACATGGCGGTTCACGGCAGGTTCCTAGCCCTCCACCTTTTCCTGCACACGTTCACCACAAATCACATCTCCTAGATCGTGTTGAAATTATCTCTACAAATTAAATATTTTTGGGTAGTTTCTTGTGGTTATCCATGGCCCTTTCAGTACCCCACTCCCTCACCATTTCAAGGAAACCCAAAATCCCAGTCGTCTGATTTTATAAATCAACATTGAATCTCCCTTTGCTGTATGTATTTGATCTTCATCGTTAGTCATAGCTCGAAGATTCTCTTATCCGGTTTTTACCTACAGTGCATACGAAACTACGAATACGGCCATCATTCTAGGGTTGCACTTAATTTCGTAAAAATTTTAAAAAACGATTAGGCTATGTCAGAAGACCTCAAGAAGCAAAGTCACGACAATGACAAAGAAGAACATGAGATTGGGATTTTGAGAATTCTTTTTTTTCGGTTAATCACAGTTATTGCCACTAATCTTGTTGTATGTATTTGTTTTTTCTCTCTATATTCTGGAATTATTGATCATGTATCCTTCTTTGTAGTTATGAAGAAGAAGAAAGGGAGAGTGGTACGTCCTTTTATAATCTCTATACTTTGATCAATTTAAGAATCCTGGATGTGTGTTTATGTGTGATATTAATTATTTTGGTTTCTCAGGTGGAAATACGTGTTATTATGAAATACGGTTCTAATGGCACCAGAATCATAATTTTTGGACTCCGTTTACTATTTTTAAAGTGTCGTTTCGTAACAGCAGCTAGAGCTGCATTTTTCTGCTGAAAATATGTGTTTTGTTTTTTGGCATAACTTGAGTTCTGTGTAGAGTTAGATCATGAAACTTGTACTGTAGATGACCACCGATGTATTTGTAATTCTCTCACTGGAATTTCGTAAATCGGACTCTCGATGAATTTTAAATAAATTATTCCGTGGACAGTGGTCAGAAAAAGATAAATCTGATTCCAGTCCAGAAAATGAATTTTTATAAAATATTGGTAATGAACTGGACCCCGAGATTTTTACACAATAATATTTGGATCGTTTAAGACGTTCTGTAAAAAGTTGGGAATTTTTGGAATAAGTTAACTATTTTATTAAAATGTCTGAAAACAGCCCGGTTTTGAATATTAATGCTGAAATGACATAAGTTGTAATTTGCATGTCTAAATGTTGGGTAGGTTATCTGTGAATGATATAATGTGTTATATGTGTTATGTGCATTATCGTATGTTTGCTTATGAGTGGGGAATGGATGGGAAACTTATATGGGCATAAACCGTTAAAATGATGCATGTTACGTGATAGATACGTGTAGGAATTTTGTGCTCTATTTGAAACCACTAAATGACTAACTGGTAATCATACTAGGACGTGATTGACCGACCTTGACTGTTAGCTATTTTTGAGAGTCAAACCGAGCAACCGAGGTGAGTTCACACTTTTCTACAAAGCATGGTAAATTCCCGGTGGGAATGGGAATGGGTACAGGAATAGGGATTCCTCGTCCTTTGGGACGCATTCAGGAATGTGAATTCCTCGTCCTTGAGACGTGTTCAGGAATGTAAATTCCTCGTCCTGCTGGGATGGATTAGACTTACTAGACTAGAACTCTATCAGCGAAGTCCCTCCCTTTTTATATCGACTTAATCGCCGAGGCTATGGCGAGCGTGTCATTAGTTAATAGCGCTATTAGGTTTAACAAACCGCACACCATGCCAGTTGGACGGGTGTGTACTAATGGACTATGGCACATCGGTGGTGATAGACGAGTCTGGTAGTTTAAAAATAATGGGGTAGCTCCCCACGGCCGGAGTGCCGGGCTGGATAGCCAGGGAAGGTGGACATGGGATGGTTAACTAATAAACGTTTTCGAACTATGGGGTAACCCCCACGGCTGGATAGCTGAATGAGATTAAACTACGTTTTTGGAAACAACTCTAAAGTGGACAACCAACCGTGAACTCACTCAACTTTGTTGTTGACTCGTTACTACATGCTTTGCAGGTCGTTAGATGCTATGGAGCTTGCACATGGAGGTGGTCGTTGTGGGATGCGAACTGATATGTCCCGTACTCAATAAATAAACTTTATAAACTTATGAAACTTATGTTTTGGGACTTTAAACTTATGAACTACGAACTTATGTTTTGGTTTAACGTCTTGTGCTTCCGCTGTTTAAATTGAACTTGGTTAACTTCCTTTTGGTCACCAATTGTATTGTGATTGGTTTTATTTACTAAAATACGTTGTTCAATATGATTGGTGGCTCGATCCTGGTCATGTCATGCCTCCAAGCGGTGATACTCCGCGTGTGGATTTTGGGGGTGTGACAGATTGGTATCAAATCCATTGGTTATAGTGAACTTGGTTTTAAAAAGGGGAAAAGCTTTTTGATAAACCAGACTATAACCTGTACAGTGTTCAACGATCCACAACGACGCTTCGCTCCATGTGCAAGACTCGACACAATAGGTGGTATGATTTATGTTATATTGTCGGTTAGATAGTTCACACTGTACATTAATTAACGTGATAATTGCAATTTGAAGCTTGTGTGCTTACTCTCTACTATCGTCCCACACTTACGCACTTTCGCGACACTTTTCTCACTTACGTTGCTTCGTTATGAAGATCATGAGCGGACGCGGAGGACGTATCAACCTCACTCAAGCCCAGTTGACGGCTTTGATCAACAAACGAGTCGCTGAGGCACTCGTAGCTAACCCTGCAGGAGGTATAACCTGCCATACCAACCCATCTTAGGACGTTTAGATCCTACCTTCGCAAACCAACTCTCGTGCTTAACCTTATCTTTTATTCTCGCGCAACAGGTCAACATGCTCAGCCGCCAGTGTGCATGTTCAAGACCTTTATGGACTGTCGTCCTAGTACTTTCAGTGGCACTGAAGGGGCCGTTGGACTCCTCCGCTGGTTCGAGAAGCTCGAGTCGGTCTTCGAAATGTGTGAATGCCCTGAGGATCGTAGGGTGAAGTATGCTACTGGTACTCTTGAAGGGGTAGCGCTCACGTGGTGGAACGCTCAGGTTCAGCTGCTAGGGTTGGTTGCTGCTAATGCCACCCCATGGAATGGTTTCAAGGAACTAATCAAAGAGGAATACTGTAGTCGGGATGACATCCACAAACTAGAGGTGGAATTTTTCAACCTGAAGATGACGGGGTCTGAGATTGAGGCGTATACGAAGAGGTCGAATGAACTGGCCATCCTGTGCCCTACTATGGTAGTCCCTCCCATCAAACGTATTGAGCTTTACCTCAAGGGCCTTGTACCCGAGATTCAGAGTCACGTGACTTCGGCTAACCTGGGTACCATTCAACAAGTCATCAAGTTGGCTCACCGTCTCACCGACCAGGCAGTGGAAAAAAACAGATTGCCCAAGCGTATTGGTACTGCTACTACTGATACCCCCAATGATCACAAGCGAAAATGGGATGGAAATTCGGGCAAAGGCTCTACCTCTGTTCAGTCTCAGCAACGAAGGACTGAGGACCGTAGGAGCCCCGGTCAGCAGTCTTCTGGGAATCAAGGTCAGGGTGGATACAAGGGAAATCACCTTAAGTGCAACCGATGTAATTTGCACCACAGCGGGCCATGTGGTAAAGGCAACTGTCATCGATGCAACAAACCTGGTCACATTGCAAGGTATTGCAGGAGTCAGCATCCGGCGAATCAAACCGGCAGCAACAGCAAGCCCCACCAAATCAACGCCAGCAGCGGCAACAACAAGGTAACAACAAAGGGTGCTTTCAATGTGGTGCTGAGGGCCATTTCAAGAAAGACTGCCCCCAGCTAAATCAGAACCAGAACAACAGCAATCAGGGGAACGGAAACGGCAATGGGGGAAACAACAATGATAATGGTGCAAGGGGTCGTGTTTTCGTGATAGGTCAGGGTGACGCAAGGAACGATCCCAACGTTGTGATGGGTAAGTTTCTTCTGGACGACTTCTTTGTTACTGTTTTGTTTGATTCGGGTGCCGATACTAGTTATGTATCCTTAAAAGTTAGTCAAATGCTTAAGCGTACTCCAACACCTTTGAACACCAAACACACGGTAGAACTAGCTAACGGTAAAAGTCTTGAAGCCACACACGTAGTTAAAGGTTGTAACCTCGTCTTAGCTGGTCAGACTTTCTCTATCGATTTCATCCCCATCACACTTGGTAGTTTCGACGTTGTTATTGGGATGGATTGGCTATCTCATCATCAAGCGGAGATTGTTTGCAAGGAGAAAATCGTTCGCATTCCTCGTTCTGGTGAGGAACCCCTCGTGATTCATGGCGATAAGAGTGGTGCTGTCGTAGGCATTATCTCTTTCCTTAAGGCCCATAAGTGTTTGCGAAAGGGCCACACAGCCATTCTAGCACTCGTTACTGACACATCAACGGAAGAGAAGAGAATTGAAGACATACCTATTGTACGCGACTTTCCTGAGGTATTTCCTGAGGAATTGCCTGGTCTCTCGCCTCATCGCCAAGTTGAGTTTCAAATCGAGTTAGCTCCTGGAGCAGCACCAGTAGCTCGAGCGCCATATCGTCTAGCTCCATCAGAACTTGAATAACTATCCACGCAATTACAAGAACTCTTGGAAAAGGGTTTCATACATCCTAGCTCTTCGCCCTGGGGAGCTCCAGTCTTGTTTGTGAAGAAGAAAGATGGTACTTTCAGAATGTGTATTGACTACTGCGAACTCAACAAGGTGACCGTGAAGAATCGTTATCCTCTTCCACGTATTGACGACTTGTTCGACCAGTTGCAAGGATCGAGCTATTACTCTAAGATTGATTTGAGATCGGGATACCATCAGCTGAGAGTCCGAGATGAGGACGTCTCCAAAACAGCATTCAGAACTCGCTACGGCCATTACGAGTTTCTGGTTATGCCTTTCGGATTGACGAATGCACCAGCGGTCTTCATGGATCTCATGAACCGAGTGTGCAAGCCTTACCTGGATAAGTTTGTCATTGTATTCATCGACGATATCCTGATCTATTCTAAGAGTCAAGAGGAACACGAGCAGAGCAACTGTATGCCAAGTTTTCTAAATGTGACTTCTGGCTTCGCGAAGTCCACTTTCTAGGCCATGTGGTAAACAAGGATGGAATTCATGTTGATCCATCCAAGGTTGACTCAATCAAGAACTGGCCTGCTGTCACACCCTGGCTTTGCGGAAGCGTGGGTTTATTTGGTGTGACTTCTTAATACCATAGCAACAATCATAACAATGCTATATGATAAAAACATGAGATGTTCATCCATTAATAAAGTTTAGAAAAATCTCATTTTTCAACAATCACAAAATAAGTTACAAACCTTAACTTGATTTAATTTAGTTCATAAAGACTTTAGCAAAAGACTTTAAACAATACTAGGTTTAGAGATATGTAACCCGTCCAGGAAGAGGTTACACCTTCTAAACCCTGGATGACTTCTTTATTCAAACGCAACTTGAAAATATGTGCATACCGTGCCAGATCCATTAGTTCCCTGAATACATGTAGTTTGAAAAATCAACATAAAGTTGAGCGAGTTCATGTGAAAGTGAGTATGTACAAACATTTGAAAATGTTGTAAGTATGTATAAAAGTCCCTGGTATGTAGCAATTAAGGAAAAAAGAGATCACCATTGGGTTGCAAAGCCAATGATATGTTGTGAAGTGCCGTAGGAAGACTCAAACCTAGCGGATTTTGCGTCGGGCTCAAAGTCACCACCTGGTCCACTAAGCGGGCTCAGGGGTTGGGCTCGCTACACCCAGATAGATCTCCCGCTTACGACCCTCGATCCTACAATGAGGATTAATGGCCTTCAGATGCGCCTACTCACTCACATGATCTAAGTAGTAACCCTCCTTAAGCTAACCATACCATGTATAAAAGTATCCGTAAACACAGTAACATGTATTTCACCCCCGAAGTATAAAAACTGAAAACAGTTAAGAGAAAAAGGGGGACATGAACTCATAGAAGTGCGTCTCTAACAAGAAATCTCCCGGTCAACCTGCTGTGCGACGACCTACACGTACTAACTTCTATTAGACGGACGGCCGTGCCTTAGCTTAAGGTTTAATGTCTTTGAGAAATAGTTAGGCAACTATTTCGTAATTACACTTCGTAATTATTTTGTAAATATATTCCTTCCCAAGAATGGGGGTTTTAATACATGTGCGTTCGTATAACTTCGAAATATATTATTAAGTCTCACTTAATGTAATATATTTTATTTCATTTGTCCAAAATACTTTACTTCCAAAATATAAATATTTTTCCCAAAAATATTATATTTTATTCCATATAATTTTCCCAAAATAATACTTTGTCAAAATACACACTTATGAGTATTTTCAGAAAATACGTAAGTTACGTTGTAAGGATCGGGTGGTATAAATAATACCGGTGCAACTTAAATATTTATTGTGAAGGCGTTCATATTATTTTGGGGCCGTTAATATTCAGTAATATTATTTTCACCCTAAAAATAATATTTACGTAGTTCACAAAATAATCATAAAAATCTCACAAGTGTTGTTATGAAAATATATATTCTAAATATATATTTTAGTAAGTTTTATTTACGAGAACCCACCTCCGACACTTGGATGTTTTGTAATAAAATTGTGGCGAAATTTATTTGGAAAACAAGTTAAAAATGTATTCATAACACTTGTCGTAAAAATATTTTCCAAGTGTTATATTTCTGTAAAAATTTCACCAGAGTTTCCTCTGTAATTGGAGGTGGCCACGCTTACAAGCGTATCATTTTCTTTTCAAAACCCAATCAACAATTTTCTCAACATCAACAAACAATACTCCAACATCAAACTAGTCAATAATATACGTAACTTGCAAACACATGAACTTGTGGGTTATGTAAAAGTGTGTAGTAACCTTCCAATAGTTTTAGTAGATCTTTCTATCCTTGTAAATAAAATCGGTTTCTTGGAAATCTATTTTTTTTTTAAAGAAAGTGTAAGTTTACAACTTCTCGGTCAAAAGTTACGAACATATTTCTTTGGTAAAACCTTTTGTTACATAAGTGTCCACGCACTAGTTTGCTCACAAAAACACTTTTGTTTCAAGAAAGATCCGGCTTCTAAACATGATTTCATTTGACACTTGGTTCTTTGAAAATACCACTTGTAGATCTTTAGATCTACTAGTTTTGGACTCTATTTTATAAGAAAAACTCTTTTTACACAAGTTCATGTTAATAAGTAGTAGTGTTCATGATTTTTATCCGACAAATTTCTTATTAACCACTTTAGATATGAACAATAAGGTGTTTAGAGTCACTTACTACTAGCTCGAGGCTAGGGAAGAAACTAGACGAAAAATGGGTGGTTAATAGCGTCGTAGAGAGGTCCTTGCGATTCTGTAAGCACCGAGCCTCCTTGTATGTGACCCTTCACCTTTGTATGTAAGTGGGATTGCTAGAACAAAATTTGAAAGTGATGGTGGGTGGGTTGGGGTTCTCGGCCGTGAAGAAGACAAGAGGGAGAGAGAGCCAATTTTTGTTTAAGTGTTGGAAGTGGGAGACTAATGATCCTCTATGCATACTTATAGTCCAACTTGGTGCTTTTACCCAACATATATTATGTCATATAGATATTAGACCACCATGATTAAAATAATCAAAAATGTGGTGAGTCCCACATGGGGGGAAATCCGATCGGTTGGGGGGGGGGGGGAAGGGCAATATGGTTGGATTTTGACTAATGTTTAGTGATCTAGTTATGTAACTTATGAGATTAAATTAAGTTTCTTGTGTGTTATAATTTATAACGGGTGTTAGGGTATTCGGGGGCCCTAACTAGCTCAGAAAAAGAAAAACAATGTCAATGTCAATATTTTATGTTCCGGGTAAAGTCCGGTCGTTCGGTTGGATATTAATCCGTTACAATGCTAAATAAGCATTTAAAGTGGCGTTAATATTAGTTTTAGTGACACAATTTATTCCCGACACTTTGGAAAGTGTCTAGTATTATTTTCTCATGTTTTTGCACTTTACTAGTTAGCTAAAAAGCTGAATTTTTTGTATAAAGGGCAGGATTTTGTACTTAAAGTATGTTTTAGGCTCATCCGGTCACTATAAATATCACCTAGTGACACAGTTCTACAATCCTCACCTCCATACACTCCCTACTAGTGTAGTAAACTATTCCCGGCTCATACTGGCCTCAGAGACAGTAACTGTCTGATGCTGGCTATGTTAGCATGTTTACTGGGTATCCCGTATAGTGTGCTCACTGTGCTTTTGTGCATCAAGGTTGTCACTAAGGTTTGTGTGTAAATAATAGAGTGACAGTAATAAAGTATGATGCATGAACATGTGTATATCAGAATTCAAGTAGCAGTTTAACCACAATTGTAAGCAAGCACAGTAATTTAAACAGTAATCAAATATTAATTAATTCGTACGGATACCTGGTTTGGTGAGGGTTGTCACATTCTCCCCCCGTTAAAGAAATTTCATCCCGAAATTTAAGCTCTGCTTCTATTTGCAGGGGTCTTAGGGAACAAATGGGGGTACTTCTCTTTCATACGATCCTCACGTTCCCACGTGAATTCAGGCCCATGTCTTGCATTCCAACGAACTTTGACGAGTTTGACACTGCTCCTGCGAGTTTTGTTAACTTTCCAATCCGTAACCTCGACGGGTTCTTCAGTGAAGTGGAGCGTGTCGTCGATATGAACTTCGTCAGCGGGAATGATCACTGTTTCTTGTGTTGGACTCTTTCTTAAATTTGATACACGGAATGTATCGTGAACACCATTGAGTTCAGCAGGTAGGTCCAACTTGTAGGCTACAAGCCCAATTCTTTGCAGAATTCTGAAAGGGCCAATGTGACGCGGATTCAACTTTCCACGCTTTCCGAAGCGTGCCACACCCTTCCAGGGTGAAACCTTCAATAAAACCATATCTCCAACTTGAAATTCCAAAGGTTTCCTCTTTGGATCTGCATAGGCTTTCTGTCTGTCGCGAGCCGCTTCGATGCGTTTTCGAATTTGCGCAATCTTGTCTGTTGTCTCTTGGACAATTTCAGGGCTAACAAGCTGCCTATCACCTGCATCAGCCCAGCATAGTGGTGATCGACACTTGCGTCCGTAAAGAGCTTCAAATGGCGCGGCTCCAATACTTGTGTGGTAGCTGTTGTTGTACCAAAATTCGACCAATGGTAAGTGATTATCCCAGCTACCACCTAGATCCATTGCACATGCTCTCAGCATATCTTCCAATGTCTGAATAGTTCTTTCACTTTGCCCATCAGTTTGTGGATGAAACGCAGTGCTTAGATTTAGTTGTGAGCCAAAAGCTTCTTAGAAGGATTGTCAAATCCTTGATGTGAAACGTCCATCTCTATCAGAGATGATCGAGAGGGGCACTCCATGACGTGCAACAATCTCTCGCATGTATATTTCCATAAGTTTACTCGTATTGTCCTTCTCTTTGATTGGCAAGAAGTGTGCGGACTTGGTCAGACGGTCAACTATTACCCAAATAGTGTCATGACCTCCGGACGTCTTTGGCAACTTAGTTATGAAGTCCATTGAAATCTGTTCCCATTTCCACTTGGGAATCTCAGGTTGTTGCAGAAGTCCTGAAGGCTTCTGGTATTCAGCTTTAACCTTGGCGCACGTTAAGTACTTGCCGACATAAACAGCAACATCACCTTTCATCCTAGGCCACCAATAATAATCCTTAAGATCTTGATACATCTTATCTGCCCCGGGATGAATTAAGTACCGAGACTTGTGGGCTTCATCAAAAATAACTTTTCTCTGTCACACCCTGGCTTTGCGGAAGCATGGTTACTTTGGTGTGACTTCTTAATACCATAGCTTAACCATAACCAAGCTATATGAAATAAAATCATGCAAGATCATCCATAGATTAAGTTTTAAAAACCAAGTACAATAACATTGTCTTAACGAAAACGCATTCTAACGACATTGTTCAACAACCTCGAACATCAACATGACATAAACACAGTTTAAGGATTGTGACTTGTCCAGGAAAGAGTCACATTTCCCAAACCCAGATGATCTCGTAACTAGTGCAGCGGGAAAACGTGCCATACCGTGCCAGATCCGTTAATTTCCTGAAATACATGTAAGTTGAAAAATCAACAATAATGTTGAGCGAGTTCATGTGTAGGTGAGTAAGTAAAACCTTTGTAAAGATGTCTGTTCGTATGAAAATTCCTGGTATGTAGCAAATAAGGAAAAAGAGATCACCATTGGGTTGCAAAGCCAATGATATGTGTGAAGTGCAAGTAGGAAGACACAAACCTAGCGTATTTGGCGTCGGGGCACAAAGTCACCACCTGGTCCATTATGCGGGCTCAGGGGTTGGGCTCGCTACACCCAGATAGATCTACCGCTTACGTCCCTCGGTGTTTCTGCCTACCCACTCACATGATCTAAGTAGTAAACCTCCTTACGCTAACCATACCATGTATAAAGTACTTGTAATCAAAGTAACATGTATTTCACCCCCGCAGTTAAGAAAACTGAAAACAGTTAGAGAAAAGGGGGACATGAACTCACAGTGAAGCGTCTCTACCAAGTATCTCCTGCTCACGCAGCTGTGCGACGACCTACAGGTGCTAATTTCTATTAGACGGACGGCCGTGCCTTAGCTTTATAGTTAAGTCTTTGGGAAATAGTTAGACAACTATTTCGTGTTTACATTCTGTATATACTTGGTAGTTAATCTCCTTCCCAAGGATGGGGGATTCAATACATGTGCGTTCAAATTAAATCATTAAGTCTCACTTAATATATATACATATTTCCAATTCCAAAATATAAGTATTTTTCTCAAAAATATTATATTTTCATTTCACATAATTTTTCTCCAATAATACGTTGTTAAGATACGCGTTCATAAATATTTTCGTAAGTGCGTAAGTTACGTTTTAACAATCGAGTGGTAATATACTTACCGGTGTAACTTATATATTTATGGCGAGAGCGTTCGTATTATTTTGGATTCGTTAACGTTAGTAAATATTATTTTTACTCTAAAAATAATATTTATGTATTTTCACAAAATAATCATAAACAGTGTGTGAAAATATATATTTATCACGTTAAATTTTGTGAAAATCCCACCTCCGAATATTTAGTAAATAAAGTCATGGCGAAATTTATATTTCGAAAACATGTCAAAAATGATTTCTAACACTTGTAGTATAAATAGTTCTAAGTGTTAGGTTTTTAGAAAAATTTCGCCAGAGTTTCCTCTGTAACTGGAGGTGGCCACGCTTTCAAGCGTATCATTTTCTTTATCAAATCAACTCAACAATTTCCTTTGTTTGATCAGAACAACTTTTCTCACAACAACAAATCAACATATGTGTAACTTGCCAAAAATTACATGAACTTGTAGTTTTCCAAAACTGTGGTGTAAATCTCCTTAAATTTAGTAGATCCTCATATAAGGTAATTTGATCTTGTAAAAACCTCGTTTTTAGAGAAAATCCATCTTTACAACTTCCCGTCATCTTTTTACAAAAGCTGTTATTTTGTCGGATCTTTTCATTTCACAAGTGTTTACACACTTGTGGTTTATAAAAATCATGCGTGTTAGTGTAAAATCCATCTTTTAAAGTACATGATTTCTTTGATACGTGGTTCTTTGAAAATACCACTTGCAGATGCGTAGATCTGCTAGTTTTAAACACAATTTCACAAGTAAAACTCTTTTACACAAGTTCATGATTCGCGTGTGGTAGAGTTTCACCTTTTAACCCTTGTATTATTCAAAACAAGCTTATGGTAAGATCCATGATCTTACCAAACTGGGTTAAACGATGATCCGAGCTACCACATCATAGATCGGGCCTAAATAATCATACATCTCGAATACTACATCATTTACACAACTTATGAGCTATTAACCACCATTTTTAGTGTTTTAAGTAGGCTTTTAAACTTCAACTTGTAGGTTCATGACTTTTATCCGTTACAAATCGTATTAACCACTTTAAAATAGTTCACAAGAGTGATTTAAGTAACATACCACTAGCTCGAGGCTAGGGAAGAACCTAAGCGCAAATGGGGTGGATAAAAGCAAGAGAAAGAGGTCCTTCGCGTTCCGTTTGCACCAAGCTTCCTAATACGAGACCCTTAACACTTATAGATGCTTGAAATATGAAGATCAAAATCGAAAATATGATGGATGATATAGGGGGTGTTTGGCCGTAAGTTGTAGAGCAAGAGAGAGAGTTGTTGATTTTTGTTGTGGTAAGTATGATATGTTGAGTTTAATCTTGAACTTATAGGCAAAATAATATGATCATTATCCAAGGGTCACTATGTCACCAAGATATTAGACATAGGTGATTATAATAATCAATAAGTACAAAGGGGTGTTCCCCCCTAGGGACGAGTTCGGTTGGGTGGTGGGGTTACCCGGTTGGTTTCTAACTAAATGGTCAGACATTAGTTATTAAGTGTGGAGGTTAACTCGGTTATTAATGTGTAATGCGTTATAGCGGGTGTTAGGGTATACGGTGACCCTAACTGGCTCAGAAAAAGAAAAATAATGAAAGTAACAATATTTTCATGTCCCGGGTATAGTCCGGTTGTTCGGTTGGATAGTAATCCGTTAAAGCGTTAACAAAGCTTTAAAGTGCCGTTAATAATCTTTTTAGTGACACAACTCATTCCTGACACTTTGGAAAGTGTCTAGCAATATTTTTCTCATGTTTTGGCACTTTATTAGTTAGCTAAAAGCTGAATTATTATGTAAAGTGCTGAGTTTTGTACTTAGAGTACGTTTTAGGCACATCCAGTCATTGTGACTTATCCCTAGAGACGCAGTTCTACAACCCTTGTATCCCTACACTCACTACTAGTGTAGCAAAATATTTCAGGCTCTTACAGGCCTTAGAGGCAGTGTTTGCCTGATGCTGGCTTTATCAGCATGTTCAATAGGTTATCCGTTATAGTGCTACTGTGCTTTTTGTGCATCATGTTTGTCACTAAGGTTCAGTATGTAAATAATGTAGTGGCAATAAGTAAAGTATGATGCAAGTAAGTACATGTATCAGATATCAAGTAGCAGTTCATCAGCTAGTTCAAACAAGCACAGTAATTAAGCAGTAATTAATCATTAATTAAGTCGTACGGATACCTGGTTTGGTGAGGGTTGTCACATTCTCCCCCCGTTAAATAAATTTCGTCCCGAAATTTTAAGTTCTGCTTGTAGATGCAGGGTTCTTAGGAAAAAGGTGGGGGTATTTCTCTTTCATGAGGTCCTCACGTTCCCAGGTGTATTCAGGACCATGTCTGGCATTCCAACGAACTTTGACGAGCTTGACACTGCTCCGGCGGGTCTTGTTTACCTTCCAATCCGTAACCTCAACCGGTTCTTCAACGAAATGGAGCGTGTCGTCAATATGAATCTCGTCGATGGGAATGGCAATGTCATCTTGAGTTGGACTTTTCTTCAGGTTGGATACATGAAATGTATCGTGAACACCATTCAGTTCAGCAGGTAGGTCCAACTTGTATGCTACTAGTCCTATTCTTTCCAGAATTCTGAAAGGACCAATGTAGCGCGGATTTAACTTCCCACGCTTCCCGAAGCGTGCCACACCCTTCCAGGGTGAGACTTTCAATAACACCATTTCTCCAACTTGGAAATCCACATGTTTTCGGTTTGGACCCGCATAAGCCTTCTGTCTGTGGCGAGCTGCTTCGATGCGTTTAAGAATCTGCGCGATCTTGTCTGTCGTCTCTTGGACGATTTCGGGACCAGCAAGCTGCCTATCACCTGCGTCAGCCCAGCATAGGGGTGATCGGCACTTGCGTCCGTAAAGGGCTTCGAATGGCGCGACACCAATACTGGTGTGGTAGCTGTTGTTGTAAGAAAATTCGACCAAAGGCAAATGCTTGTCCCAGCTACCGCCCAAATCCAAAACACATGCTCTCAGCATGTCTTCCAAAGTCTGTATCGTTCGCTCGCTTTGACCGTCAGTTTGCGGATGAAACACAGTGCTCAGATTCAATTGTGAGCCAAAGGCTTCTTGGAAGGATTGCCATATCCTTGACACAAACCTTCCGTCTCTATCAGAGATGATTGAGAGAGGTACTCCATGGCGCGCGACGATCTCTCTCATGTAAATTTCAGCCAATTTGCTCGTATTATCCTTTTCTCTGATAGGTAAGAAGTGTGCTGACTTCGTTAATCGGTCCACTATCACCCAGATAGTGTCATGGCCTCTTGGCGTTCTTGGCAATTTTGTAATAAAATCCATGGAGATTTGTTCCCATTTCCACTTGGGAATCTCCGGTTGTTGCAGAAGTCCTGAAGGCTTCTGGTATTCTGCTTTAACCTTAGCGCACGTTAAACACTTGCTCACATATACAGCAACATCGCCTTTCATCCTAGGCCACCAATAATAATCTTTGAGATCCTGGTACATCTTATCCGCTCCAGGATGGATAGAGTACCGTGATTTGTGAGCTTCATCAAAAATAACTTTCCTTAAACCACCGAACAGAGGAATCCAAATCCTTTTCTCAAAACATAATGTTCCTTCTTCATTTGGTACCAAAAGCTTCTCCATCCCACGGAGATATTCTTCTTCAAGGTTTCCTTCCTTGAGAGCTTCTTTCTGCGCGGCACGAATGCGCAAGGAAAGATTGGTTCGTATAATCATTTCTAAAGCTCTAACCCTTATGGGCTTGATCCTCTCCTTCCGACTTAGGGCATCGACGACTACATTCGCCTTCCCTGGATGATACTTTATCTCGCAGTCGTAGTCGTTCAACAATTCAACCCATCATCTTTGCCTCATGTTCAACTCCTTCTGGTTGAATATATGCCGTAGGCTCTTGTGATCTGTAAAGATTATACACTTCGTTCCATAAAGGTAGTGTCTCCAGATCTTTAAAGCAAAAACCACTGCGCCGAGCTCCAAATCGTGTGTGGTATAGTTCTTTTCATGCACTTTCAACTGACGCGATGCGTAAGCAATAACCTTTTGGCGTTGCATCAGCACACAACCCAACCCTTGACGCGATGCGTCGCAATATACCACAAAATCATCAGTACCCTTTGGTAGAGCTAAGATTGGCGCGTTAAAAGCTTATCCTTCATATCTGAAACGCTTCATCCTGTTTGATTCCCCAATCAAACTTCTTATCCTTCTGCGTGAGGAGCGTCAATGGTTGAGCGATCTTTGAAAAATTCTCAATGAACCTTCGATAATAGCCAGCCAAACCCAAGAATTGCCGAATCTCGGTTGGCGTCTTTGGCGTTTCCCAATCCTTGATCGCCTCGATCTTGGTTGGATCCACGTGGATTCCATCTCCATTTACCACGTGCCCAAGGAATTGGACTTCACGTAGCCAAAACTCGCACTTAGAGAACTTGGCATACAACTGTTCCTTCTTCAACAGCTCCAAAATAGCTCTTAGATGCTGCTCGTGCTCAGCCTTTGTTCTTGAATAAATCAAGATGTCGTCGATAAACACAATCACGAACTTGTCCAATTACGGCTTGCAAACTCTATTCATCAAGTCCATAAACACTGCAGGTGCGTTTGTCAAACCAAACGGTATAACGAGGAACTCGTAGTGCCCATAACGAGTTCTGAAGGCTGTCTTCAGAATGCTTTCCTCTTGTATCCTTAACTGATGGTATCCAGATCGAAGATCGATCTTTGAATAAAAACTTGAGCCTTGCAGTTGGTCAAACAGATCATCAATTCTTGGCAGAGGATACCTATTCTTGATCGTCAGCTTGTTCAATTCCCGGTAGTCAATGCACATACGAAAACTACCGTCCTTCTTTTTGACAAACAGGACCGGAGCTCCCCAAGGCGAGAAGCTTGGTCGGATAAAACCCTTGTCTAACAGCTCTTGAAGCTGTGTTGACAGTTCCTGCATCTCAGACGGAGCAAGTCTGTATGGTGCCTTAGCCACAGGCGCGGCGCCTGGAACTAAGTCAATGCGGAACTCCACTTGCCTCTAAGGTGGTAGTCCAGGTAAGTCCTCTGGGAAGACTTCTGGATATTCCCTCACGACAGGGATGTCTTCGATCTTTGGCTCAGCAGCCTTTTTATCCACAATGTGTGCCAGGAAAGCAACACATCCTTTCTGCAAACACTTCCTTGCTTTCAAGCAGCTGATAATTCTTAACGGCGTATCACGCTTCTCTCCGTGAACCACAATTGTTTCGCCATCTTCGGTTGGGATACGAACAACCTTTTCGTGACAAACTATCTCAGCCTTGTTGCCTGATAACCAATCCATTCCTACCACCACGTCGAAGCTTCCCAACTGGACTGGTAGTAGATCTAAAGCAAACTCACGCTCTCCTAATTCGATCACACAACCTCTGATAACTTCATTGGCTTCGACTAACTTCCCATTGGCCAATTCGATTGAGTACGGAACATCTAACTTATTTGCGGCTAGACCAAGCATATTCTTAAATTCTAACGATACGAAGCTATAATCGGCACCAGTATCAAATAAAACGGATGCATAGCGTTGATTTATAGGGAACGTACCAGTAACGACATTGGGGTCCTGGCACGCTTCCCTTGCTTCGATTTGGAACACTCTTCCACGGCTTGGTTTAACTCTGGGCAATTCTTCTTAAAATGCCCGATATCACCGCAATTATAGCATCCAAGTCTTTGCCCGTTTCCACCAGCTTGATCATTCCTCGGGTTACGATTCACGGCGCCCGCTTGGTTAGCATTGTTGCCTCGATTCTCGTTACCTCCATAGTTTCCTTGTGGGCGATTTCCATTCCCACCCCGGTTGTTATTTTTGTTTCCGAATCCTCCCTGGCCTCCCTGGCCAGCAGTGGCCCAACAAGTGTCCTTCAAGTGGCCACGTTTCCCACATGCTTCGCATACTTTTGGCCCGTAATGACCAGAATGGTGGCGCTGGCAGGTGTTGCATTTGGGCTGGGTGCCGGCTGGGTGCCCATATACCCTTTTCCTCTCTTCCCTCTACCAGCTGTAACCTGAGCTGGCGTGTCTGATCCTCCTTTCTTAACCACCACACTGGCGCCCTGCTTGAAGTTCGAGAACTTCCGTTTGTTACCTCCTGATGACTCGACGTGAGTCTCTGCCTTCTTGGTCTTGATCTCATCAAACTTGTTCAGGCGAATAGCCTCCTCAGTGAGAGCTACGCTCAAATCAATCGCCTCAGTGATTGTCGCAGGCTTGGAGGAGGTTACCATGCTTATGATTTGAGGAGCTAGTCCCCAAATGAAACGTTCAATTCTCTTGAACTCAGGAGTGACCATGTAGGGTACCACATGCGATAAGTCATGGAACCTTTGAACGTATTCTGCTATCTTTGGACCGTCCATTTTCAAGTGCCAGAACTCGGTCTCCAATCGCTGGATTTCTGCGCGGGAACAGTACTTTTTGCGCATAAGTTCCTTCAGTTCGGTCCAGGTCAGCGCGTAGGCAGCAGCTTCGCCGAGTGTCTGTACTTGCAGATTCCACCAAGAGAGGGCTCCATCCAAGAATAGCCCTGAGATATAGGTGACTTGCTGATCTAGCGCGCATTTGCTCATGCGAAGAACAGATTCAGTTTTCTCAGCCCAACGATCAAAGGCGACAGCACCTCCTGTGCCATCAAAGTTTACGGGCTTGCAGTCTAAGAACTGCTTGTAGTTGCACCCTGCACATACGTTATAACATACGATTGGCATTAGCATCATCGCTAAAGATATCCAATTAGGTCATGGTAGGTCTAAATGACTTGGTATTACCATGAGGTGGATTATTGTTGTTGCCAGTGTTGCCAGAGTTGCTTCCACTAGTCCCTCCTTGAGGGGCGGCGTATTGTGCAATGGCAGCAGCGATAATTTGCTGGAGTTCTGCCTCATTGGTAGGCATGTGTGTCTCACGTCTCGGCGGCATCTTCTAAAAGATGTTTCGCGTAGGTTAGGTCATAGTAAGTAGAGTGTACGTGAGTATACAACAATATCAACACATAACATCTCATGTTATCAATCACATAACATTTCATGTTATAAATAGATCACCCATATTGATAGCCTCTGCAATGGTTGAGGGCTTCGAGGTAGTAACCATACCCCTGATCTGGGGTGCAAGTGTCCAAATGAATCGTTCAATCCTTTTGAACTCCGGTTTGACTAAGTAGGGGGCGACCCTAGATAAGTCGTGCGATCGCTGGACAAGTTCAGGAATTTCTGGTTCGTCCATTTTCAAATTCCTGAACTCCACTTCAAGCTTCTAAATTCCAGTCCTAAAACAACATTTCTTCTCAATCGTTTCCTTGAGCTCATCCCAGCTCACTGCATAAGCAGCGTCTGTGCCAAGGGTCTGAGACTGAAGGTTTCACCATGAGAGTGAGTTATCTAGAAATAACCCCGGGATGTAGGTAACATTCTGTTGGGACGAACAGTCACTCATTCTTGGTATGGAGTTGGTCTTTTTGGACTAACGAACAAATGCAACGGCGCCTCCTGTTCCGTCAAAGTTTAAAGGCTTTCAGTTCAGGAACTGTTTATAGGTGCAGCCAGTTGGAGGGTTATCTCCAGTAATGCCATCGTTGTACTTAGAGTGGAGGGCTTTATGTCGTGCATTTATCTGTGAGATGCGTTCTTGCAGCTCGGCTTCTGTCCTTGGCAACGTACTGGTGTTTGTGTCACGTCTGGGCGACATTCCCTTTTGTCGAAGTGGTGTGAAGCGGGTTAGACAATGTTTCAATTGTCTAGGAGATACATAGCACCATAAGCCATCATGTAATCTCCCAATTTCACGCGTAAATATACTAAATGTATGAGTGAGGAAATAAATTCTGAGCCTTCCGGTAGGCTTGCCAATTTGGCTTGTTGCTTGTAATAGAATGAACTCGAGGCTATATCGCCTTGGTCATTCGTGTTTTAGTTATTTTCTGCTACATTGGTTTTCATTAGCTTGACCCGCAGAGTCCACCAGGATTCCTGTGCACTACAAATCGTTATTACGTGGGCCCCCGTAATAATAAATTGTCTTGCACAGTTACCCCAAATTTTCTCTCGTCCAAGCAGATGATCAATCAAGGAGCAACAGTAGGTGCATTGGCATGAACAGGGTCATGCTCCAATGCGGGGTCAGGAGCAGCGCCTGGCTCAGGGGCCACGGCCGGCTCCGGATCAAAAACTCCATCTCAAGATTAGCTGGATCAACAAACACAGGGGGTTACAGGATCCTCCAAGGGCTGGTCTAAGTGTATGAACTCAAGGTCATGGTCTGGATCAAAACCAGGTGGAAAAGCAGGATCAACCTCAATATCGTGATCAAACTCAAAGCTGTAGGCGGGATCCGGTGCAGCTGATGATGCCATATCAGGGTCGGCGTCGTGCGAGTGGTGCTGCATTCCCTGTATGTGCGAAGATGCGGATGTCAGAAACTCAAATGAGTCTGGGATAGGGGAATAGACATGAGTTTCCCCTACAGGAGCGTCCGCATGCAGTAGTCTAATACCAGCAGCAATAGGGCCCTGCCCTCGAATGGGTCCTCCTCCAGTAGATCGTTATCGTCGTCAGAGGCCACGTCGGGAGGGGGGCATATCAACAACAGGATAAGCGGCAAGGGGGCAAATTCCCAACAAGATGGCCATCAGTAGGCTCTGCTACGACTTCAGGCAGCACAAAAGGGCTGAAAGTCGTCATTGTCTGTGCCGGTAGTATGGGAAATGTACACCTCGTGCTTCAATGAAACTATGTCGGCTGATACTATGGCCATGGGATTCGTAGTGCCCATCTTTCTAGTACTTGATGAAAGCATGACGTTTGTAACACAAACACATATACGTATAATAATCAATCATATAATCATATAATCACATAAGTCACCAAGTAAGATATCACATAATTCTCCTAGTTTCACTAGCCAATTTCTCCCAGTCTTTAAGACTGCTCTATCCTCCACCTCGACCTCTTAGATCGAGCCTCGGTCCCCTTGACCGAGCCTCAGCCTTCATGACTGAGCCTACTCTTCCTAGCCTCACTAGCCAACTACCTCGGTCACCTAGATCGAGCCTCGATCCTCCAGACCGAGCCTCAGCCCTCCAGGCTGAGCCTATAATAAATCAACGTGCTCAACTACCTCGGTCACCTAGACCGAGCCTCGATCCTCCAGACCGAGCCTCAGCCCTCCAGGCTGAGCCTATAAATAATAAAATGTGCTCAACATTTGTTTGTAAAAAAGTTTTGGATCTGGACTTAAGTGGTATGCAGTAAAATGTTTTCGTGAGAGCCCTAGTGATCATAGTCTAGACTCGAGAAAGAATCCTAGTTCGCTATGATCAGAGCTCTGATACCAAGCTGTCACACCCTGGCTTTGCGGAAGCGTGGTTACTTTGGTGTGACTTCTTAATACCATAGCTTAACCATAACCAAGCTATATGAAATAAAATCATGCAAGATCATCCATAGATTAAGTTTTAAAAACCAAGTACAATAACATTGTCTTAACGAAAACGCATTCTAACGACATTGTTCAACAACCTCGAACATCAACATGACATAAACACAGTTTAAGGATTGTGACTTGTCCAGGAAAGAGTCACATTTCCCAAACCCAGATGATCTCGTAACTAGTGCAGCGGGAAAACGTGCCATACCGTGCCAGATCCGTTAATTTCCTGAAATACATGTAAGTTGAAAAATCAACAATAATGTTGAGCGAGTTCATGTGTAGGTGAGTAAGTAAAACCTTTGTAAAGATGTCTGTTCGTATGAAAATTCCTGGTATGTAGCAAATAAGGAAAAAGAGATCACCATTGGGTTGCAAAGCCAATGATATGTGTGAAGTGCAAGTAGGAAGACTCAAACCTAGTGTATTT
>JARYGA010001042.1:0-37263 GCA_030545235.1 Helianthus tuberosus | reverse complement strand
TACCTTTGGTCGAATTTTCATACAACAACAGCTACCACACCAGTATTGGTGTCGCGCCATTTGAAGCCCTATACGGACGCAAGTGCCGACCACCCCTATGTTGGTCTGACACAGGTGATAGGCAGCTTGCTGGTCCCGAGATCGTCCAAGAGACGACAGACAAGATTGCGCAAATACTTAAACGTATCGAAGCAGCTCGCCACAGACAAAAGGCCTATGCGGATCCAAACAGGGAAACATGTGGATTTTCAAGTTGGAGAAATGGTATTATTGAAAGTTTTACCCTGGAAAGGGGTGGCACGCTTTGGAAAGCGTGGGAAGTTAAATCCACGCTACATTGGTCCCTTCAGAATTTTGGAAAGAATTGGAACAGTAGCATACAAGTTGGACCTACCTACTGAACTGAATGGTGTTCACGATACATTTCATGTATCCAATTTAAAGAAAAGTCCAACCCAAGTTGACGTTGCCATTCCCACCGACGAGATTCATGTTGACGACACGCTCCACTTCGTTGAAGAACCTGTCGAGGTCACAGATTGGAAAGTTAACAAGACCCGCCGGAGCAGTGTCAAACTCGTCAAAGCTCGTTGGAATGCCAGGTATGGTCCTGAATTCACCTGGGAACGTGAGGACCGGATGAAAGACAAAATACCCCCACCTTTTTCCTAAGAACCCTGCTTCTACAAGCAGAACTTAAATTTCGGGACGAAATTTATTTAACGGGGGGAGAATGTGACAACCCGCACTAAACCAGGTATCCGTACAACTTAATTAATGATGAATTACTGCTTAATTACTGTGCTTGTTTGAACTAGCTGATGAACTGCTACTTGAATACTGATACATGAACTTACTTGCATCATACTTGCTTGCTGTCACTACATTATTTACATGCTGAACCCTAGTGACAAACATGATGCACAAAAAGCACAGTAGCACTAAACGGATACACAGTGAACATGCTGATATAACCAGCATCAGGCAGATACTGCCTCTAAGGCCTGTTAAGAGCCTCAAATATTTTGGCTACACTGGTAGTGAGTGTAGGGATATAAGGGTTGTGGTACTGCGTCTCTAGGAATAAGATACACTGACTCGGATGTGCCTAAAACGTACTTTAAGTACAAAACACAGCACTTTAATAAATAATCCAGCTTCTAGCTGACTAGTAAAGTGCCAAAATATGGGGAAAGTATTACTAGACACTTTCTAAAAGTGTTGGAAACAAAATGTGTCACTAAAAATAACAATAACGACACTTTAAAGCTTTTGTAACGCTTTAACGGATTACTATCCAACCGGACAACCGGACTTTACCCGGAACAAGAAAATATTACTATTTTCACTATTTATATTTTTCTGAGCTAGTTAGGGTCTCTGATTACCCTAACACCCGTCATAACACGCTATATATTATTAACGGAGTTTAATACTAAACTAACCTATTTAACCTAAACTCCAACCTAACTAAACTAGTTGATTTCGAACCAAGACCCCCCCCCCCTTGTTAACCGTCCCCATTAGAGGGGGACATATCTTGTACTTACAAGATCCCCTAATCTTGCTTGCTAAATATCTAAGGGACATAACTACCATTGGTTAAAGACCTTAAGATTTGTCTATAAATTAATCTCTTAACCCACCATAACTTTCATCACCTAAACACACCACAAGAACTCTCTTTCTCTCCCTAGAAACTTACGGCCAAGCACCCCTATTCCAACCATCATATTTTCGAGTTGATCATCATCATTCCAAGCATCTACAAACATTAAAGGTCACGTATTAGGAGCCTTGGAGCAAACGGAACGCGAAGGACCTCTTTCGTTAGCTTTTATCCACGCGTTTTTCATCAAGAATCTTCCCTAGCTTAGAGCTAGAGGTATATCACTTAAAACTTGTTCTTGAACATATCTAAAGTGGTTAAAAGGAATTTTGTCGGTTAAATATCGTTAACTTACATTTTGAAGCTTTAAAGTCTACTAAAAATGTGAAAAGTGGTGGTTAATAGCTTGTAACTTGTGTAAAAGATGAAGTATTTGGAATATGAGATTTTTGAGACCCGATCTATGATATGGTAGCTCGGATCACCGTTTAACCCGACTTTGTAAGATCTTGGATCTTCACATAAGCTTGTTTTGAATGATACGAGGGTTAAAAGGTGAAACTCTACCACACGCGAATCATGAACTTGTGTAAAAGTGTTTTAACTTGCAAAATAGTGTTTAAAACTAGTAGATCTACGTATCTACAACCGGTATTTTCAAAGGACCACGCATCAAGGAAATCATGCTTCTAAAAGAAGGATCTTACAATAACAAGAATATTAGAAAATTTTGAAACATAAGTTATGAACATAAAATCTACATAAAAGTTTACTTGTGTATGATTTATGAAGTGGAATCTTGTCGGTTTAAGGGTTGGATAACACATACTTGATATTTAAAAGTTGTTTTCTTGTTTAACCCGCTAATCGGACACTTATAACACGATTTAATAACGTCTAAACCACAAAACAGCAAGCTGAGTCACTGTTTCAGCCGCCTTCATCAGGCTGTAAACGGACTTTAAAAACTCGAAAAACGGAATTTCAAAAGTCTAAATGGTGTCATTTCGAAAAACGAAGAAAATGGCGCTGGAATCGTATTTTTCTGATGTCGTTTACTATTTTAAAAACCTGTTTTCGTGACAGCAGCTAAGGCTGTTTGTTACTGCAGTAAATTGGGCTGTGCGTTTTCGGTCACAACTTAAAACCCGAACCGAGACAGCCCCTGAAACTTTTATCTAAGGTAGTCACAGATGTATTTGTAACCCTCGAACTGGAATTTCGATAAACGGACTTACGAGGAATTTTTGACGAATTTTTCCGTAAACTGTGATCAGAATGTAACAAATCTGATCACAGTTCAGTAAACGATTTTCTCTAAATTATTGATAAGGAACTGGACCCCGATATTTTTACACAATCATTTTTGGGTCGATTAGGACGTCCCGTAAAAATTTGGGAATTTTTGGAATAAGTTAAGTATTTTATTTAGTCGTCCGAAAACAGTCCAGTTTCCACATATTGAAACTGAAACGACAAAGGTAGCGTTTCGCGTGTTAAAACGTAAGGGTTGACTATTGATGATCATGGGTTGTTTTCAAAAAGAAAATGATGTGCGCTTTAGCACGGACACTCCCGTTTTTAGGGGATACTCTGGCGAATTTTCCTTAGAAAAATTATTGTTTTTCTAACAAGTATATTTAACCTCATTTCTCGAAATTAAACCTCGCCATAAGTTTTGACATAAATCTTTAAAGTGATTGGTTATGAGACTTGAAAACGTATCTTGTCAATACTTAAAGTCACCACATACATAATACTTGTACAAATCCCCCATCCTTGGGAAGGAGAATAACTACCAAGTATACAGAATGTGAACACGAAATAGTTGCCTAACTATTTCCCAGAAACTTAAACCTTAAAGCTAAGGCACGGCCATCCGTCTAATAGATTTAGTACGTGTAGGTCGTTACACAGCTGCGTGAGCAGGAGATACTTGGTAGAGACGCTTCACTGTGAGTTCATGTCCCCCTTTTCTCTAACTGTTTTCAGTTTTCTTAACTGCGGGGGTGAAATACATGTTACTTTGGTTACAAGTACTTTATACATGGTATGATTAACGTAAGGAGGTTTTAGATCATGTGAATGGGTAGTTAGAACACCGAGGGACTTAAGCGGTAGATCTATCTGGGTGTAGCGAGCCCAACCCCTGAGCCCGCATAATGGACCAGGTGGTGACTTTGTACCCATCGCCAAATACGCTAGGTTTGTGTCTTCCTACTTGCATTTCACAACATGCTAATGGCCTTGCAAACCATTGGTGATCACAAGTCCTCTTACACTGCTACATACCAAGAAACTTTTATACTTACAAGTGTTTTACTTACTCACTTGCACATGAACTCGCTCAACATTATTGTTGATTTTTCAAACTTACATGTATTTCAGGAAATTAACGAGATCTGGCACGGTATGGCATGTTTTCCGCTGCACTAGTTTCCGAGGTCATCCGGGGTTTAGGGGATGTGTCTCTTTCCTGGACAAGACACAGTCCTTAAACCATGTTTATGTTATGTTTAAAGTTGTAATGTCTGTTGAACAAGGTTGTGGTTGTTGGTTAAAACAATGGTATTGTGTTTGATTTTCAAAACTTAATGGATGATCTTGCATGTTTTTAACTCATATAGCTTTGGTATGATTAAGCTATGGTATTAAGAAGTCACACCAAAATTAACCACGCTTCCGCAAAGCCAGGGTGTGACACATCATTTCCGATAATGGCACAAACTTTGCGTCGGAAGACCTCCAAAAATGGTGTAAAGAAATGAACATCGAACACAGCTTCCCCTCTGTGGCGCACCCACAAGCGAACGGGCAGGTTGAAAGCGTGAATAAACAAATAGTGGATGGCATCAAGGCAAGGTTGGGGACCGCGCGAAGGGGATGGGTAGACGAACTCCCTAGCAATCTTATGGGCCCATCGCACCATGCCGAAAACCAGTACAGGCGAAACCCCATTCAGCCTTGTATATGGTTCAGAAGCAGTAATACCGGCGGAAATCAGCCTCCCATCACCGCGTATGATCGCCATGGAAAAACAAGATAACGAATGAGAACGAAGAATTGATCTGGACCTTCTCGAAGAAAGGCGCAAGAACGCAGCTATTGCAGAGGCCAGGTATAAATCAAAATTAGAGAAATACTATAACGCGCGTCTACGCGTGTGCACCTTCGTTCCAGGAGATTTCGTCCTGCGCGACAACGAAGCGTCCAACGCGGAAAAGCCAGGGAAACTAGCATTAAATGGGAAGGACCGTACATCATCCACGAAGTCCTAGGCAAAGGTGCATATACCTTAAAAAGGATTGACGGAACAGACGTGCCTCGCATCTGGAACGTGCAGCAACTGCGCAGGTGCTACATGTAACCAATCAAGCCATCTCACGCAAAAGTCGGACACATGCGCAGGCAACATAATTATTCTACTTATTCACTTTGTATCCATCGGCCCCACGCCTTATCAATACGAAGCTTATCCTTATATGTTTTATTGTTTATTACAAAATGCATGTAATTCCTTTTGTTACGCGCGAAAACGCTATGGTAAAACATTTCAAGTCTCATGAACGGTCTAACGGGCACAAGTCCCACATGCAGTCCAGACCTAGGTTCACACATGAGCTCAATACCATCCTTATTCGCTTTACCTAAACAAAGTAATTATACACATGCAACATATTGTAATTCAAACACAACTTATATTTAATCACTGGCGCGCCACACGCAATAACAAAAAACCCATATGCACAGCAGTGCACCAAAAAGTTACTTGTGCAACATAGCACATTAACAAAATATACAGAACACGGCAGTGTATCAAAACATTAGTTACAAAATAAACAAACTAAACATCAGGAAACATATCCAACACATCCAACGGGGTATGCAGTACTTCACCATACCAGGCAAGAGGATGAGGATCAACAATCCAGGGTTTTTCACCTTCCCCATCACCCATAGCAGGAACAATCGTATGCACATCGATCGGAATCTCGGCCGGAGGGGCTAAACGAATACCACGGCGACGTCGTTGGTATACTATTGAGCAACGGCCTCTCCAGTCAACCAGAAATGCTTGAGTTACGGCATATGCCGACAGCCTCATAACCCCTTCGTTATTATCACCTACAGTGCGAGAGGGAGCTTGATTTCTTGAAGACACAGGAGGAATAACACCATGAACACCTCCATATCCGGCAATAGTTTCAATTGACAAGCCGGAAAGGAGAAGCAGAGCTTCAGCAGCATCAAAAGCCTTTAGAATTTCGGAAATCCTCCGGGATCGAAACCTTCGCCTGGTCCTCATTATTTTCAAATCTAGAAAAATATCAACACACTCCATATAAATATATAGCTGGGAAGAGCTAATGTCAACATTGAAAGGAGAGCTTATGATGATTAAGTGTCAAATCACTTCCCTTATAAACGGCGCTGCCACTGCAATCGTCATATCACATTAAATACTCTCTGACAAAGTCCGCACATATTCCCAAGGCTACAGTTCAGTAAGAAGATGAAGAGGTAATACAAAAATGCATTTTCATTTTTGGGTGACGTAACAACAGTCAACTCATGATTAAAGAACCTTTCGCTCAAGTGAACAGTTCAAAATAAAGTAAAAAATACAAATATCTTGTCACACCCTGGCTTTTGCGGAAGCGTGGGTTTATTTGGTGTGACTTCTTAATACCATAGCAAATATCATAACCATGCTATATGAAATAAAACACATGATGTTCATCCATTCAACAAGTTTTAAAAGTCACATGACAACATTATTTAAAAGTCGACACTTAAAACAGATCACGATATGACATAATTTAAAATGTGTTCACAAGACACAACCAAAAGACATGAATAAAAACACAGTTTAAGACTTGTAACCCGTCCAGGAAAAGGTCACATTTCCTAAACTCGGATGACATCATTATTCCTACGCAGCTTGACGAGATTGCATACCTTGCCAGATCCCCTAGTTTCCTGAAATACATGTAGTTTGAAAAATCAACAAAAAGTTGAGCGAGTTCATGTAAAAGTGAGTATGTATAAACCTTTGTAATATGTCTGTATGTATGAAAATCCCTGGTATGTAGCAATTAAGGAAAAAGAGATCACCACTAGGTTGCAAAGCCAATGATATGTGTGAAGTGACGCAGGAAGACTCAAACCTAGCAGATTTTTGCGTCGGGCTCAAAGTTACCCCATGGTCCGTACTGTGGACTCAGGAGTTGGGCTCGCTACACCCAAATAGATCTATCACTCATGACCCTCGGTCATACAATGAGGATTAATGGCCCCAAGTACCACCTACCCACTCACATGATCTAAGTAGTATACCTTCCTTAAGCTAACCATACCATGTATAAAAGTGTCTGTAATTACTGTAACATGTATTTCACCCCCGAAGTATAAAAACTGAAAACAGTTAAGAGAAAAGGGGGACATGAACTCACATAAGTGCCTATCCCGAAACGTAAGCCTCCAACTCAACCTGCTGCGTGACGACCTACACGTACTAATGCCTATTAGACGGATGGCCGTGCCTTGGCTTAGGGTTTAACGTTTTTGGAGAAATAGTTAGGTAACTATTCCGTATTCACACTTCTTATTTATTTTATATTTCCTTCCCAAGGATGGGGGTTTTAATACATGTACACGTTATAATTCTGAATAATATATTTTAAGTCCCACTTAGAAAAATATATTTTAATCACTTGTCTAAAATGTTTTAAATTCCAAAATATACATATTTTTCCCAAAAATATTATATTTTACTTCATAAAGTTTCCCAAAATAATACTTTACCAAAATATACGTATAAGAGTATTTTTCCGAAATATACATAAGTTACATTTTAGAGTTCGCGTTGTAATTACAATACTGGTGTAACTTAAATATTTATTTGTGAGAGTTTTAGTATTATTTTGGAGTCGAAATTTCATACTATTTTCAGGTTATATTATTTTTACCCTAAAAATAATATATATTTAGTTCACGAATAATCAAATAATCAGACAAGCGTCTTATTATAAAATATATATTCTAAATATATATTTATCAAGTTTTATTTACGAAAATCCACCTCCGGTACTTGGTAATTTTTGAAATAAAAATCATGGCGAAGTTTATTTTGAAAACCAAGTTAAAAATATATTTGTAAACATTTGTTAGAAAAATAATTCTAAGTGTTGACATTCCAGAAAAATTTCGCCAGAGTTTCCTTTGTAAATGGAGGCGTCCACGCTTACTAGCGTATCATTTTCTTTTGTAAAATCATTCAAACAATTTACCAACCAACAATATACAATCTTTAATCACTAATCTTGACAAAAATAAGCCTGAATCATAAACTCATGAACTTGAAAGTGTGTAAAAATATGTAGTAAGTTACTATCATGCTTAGTAGGTCTTGTTATCTTTAAAAATAAGATTAGTTTCTTAAAAACTTTATTTTTAAAGAATTTGGAGTTTAACAACTTCTAGTCATGATTTACAAAAATATTTCTTTGTTAAATTTTCTTGTTACACAAGGGTTCACACACTTGTTTACTTACTAAAAATGCTTTTAGTTCATACAAGATCCGGGTTTTAACAAGCCTAGTATCTTTCACTTGGTTCTTCCGAAAAACCACTTGTAGATCTTTAGATCTACAAGTTTAGAATCTTATTTTTCAAGAAAAATTATATTTATTCAAGTTCAAGGTTCATGTATGGATGGATTCATCATCTTTCATATTTCTAACTTTTACATCTTACTAGTTTATGTTCTTAAACATGAACTAGTATGTCTATATGATGATCCATCTTGCTTCTACTAACAAACAACATGTAATAATCATAACAACACAAGATCTACATGATTTAACCATATATTTTCTCTTTATCCACTCTTTATCCCTTTATGTTCAAGACTTGGATTATGTTCATTAGTGTTCTCAACATTTAATCATTCTTTCATCTATTAACCACTAAAAATAAGAACAAGATGAATTTTTAGAGCACTTACTACTAGCACAAGGCTAGGGGAGAAACAAAGCGTAAAAGTGGTGGATAAAAGAAAACAAGAGTGGTCCTTGAGCTTCCGAGTGCACCAAGCTTGCTTGTTGGGTCTTTAACACCTTTGGGAGTATGGAGTTTGCTTGAAGGAAACTTGAAAGTGGATGAGGGTGGGGTGCTTGGTCTCGGCCGAACACAAGGGAAGAAGGGAGGAGAGAGCTTGTTTGATTTTGTGTTTTGTGAATGAAATGCTCTTAGCCTTTGGTGTTTATTTATAATCCAATTTCCTTATTAACCACCATATATTATGTTTCAAATCTTCCAACATCCTTTAATAAAATAATGAAAGAATTGTGGGGGTGTGTCCCCACTCCACAAACCGGTTCGAAGGGGGGAGGGGTGTGGGGTTGGGTTTCAAATCTTTAGTTACTAATTAGTTGGGATTTCTATTGTTTAGTTAGTACATTAGTGTGTGTTATATAATATAAGGTGTGTTAGGGTGCTCGGGGACCCTAACTAGCTCTGAAAAGTAAAAACAATGTGTTTGGCAATATTTTTTTTTGTTCCGGGTAAAGTCCGGTTGTTCGGTTGGATGTTGATCCGTTAAAGTGCTAAATAAAGCTTTAAAGTGTCTTTTATATTGTTTTTAGTGACACATTAAATTCCCAACACTTTGGAAAATGTCTAGGACTATTTTACCAAGTTTTTGCACTTTACTAGCATTGTTAAATGCTGAATTTTGGTATTATAGTGCAGAATTCTGCACTTTAAGTATGTTTTAGGCACTTCCGGGCACTATAACTATCACCTAGTGACGCAGTTTTATGATCCTCACCTCCCTACACTCACTACTGGTGTAGTACTTTATTCCTGGCTCATACTGGCCTCAAAAATATTGTCTGTCTATGTGCTGGCATTGTCAGCATGTTTTTATGGTTATCTGCTCACTGTGCTAACTGTGCTTTGTGCATCAAGTTTGTCACTAATGTTTGTGTGTAAATAATAGAGTGACAGTATAAAGTGTGATGCATGAGTATGTATGTAACAGAAATCAGTAAGCAGTTTAATCACAGTTTGTAATCAAGCACAGTCATTAAGCACAAATTAAATATTAATTTAGTGTACGGATACCTGTAAATGTGAGGGTTGTCACATTCTCCCCCCGTTAAGAAAATTTCGTCCCGAAATTTTAGGCTCTGCTTCTAGTTGGAGGGGTCTTGGGAAATAAATGGGGGTATTTCTCCTTCATGCGATCCTCACGTTCCCACGTGAATTCTGGCCCATGTCTTGCATTCCATCGAACTTTGACGAGTTTGACACTACTCCTGCGTGTTTTGTTAACTTTCCAATCCGTAACCTCAACGGGTTCTTCAGTGAAGTGGAGCGTGTCGTCGATATGAACTTCGTCAGCAGGAATGATCACGGTCTCTTGTGTTGGACTCTTTTTCAGGTTAGATACGTGAAACGTATCGTGAACGCCATTAAGTTCAGCAGGCAGGTCCAACTTGTATGCTACAAGCCCAATCCTTTGCAGGATTCTGAATGCACCAATGTAACGCGGATTCAACTTCCCACGCTTTCCGAAGCGTGCCACACCCTTCTAGGGTGAAACCTTTAACAAAACCATATCTCCCACCTCAAACTCTATAGGTTTTCTTCTTTGATTTGCATAGGCTTTCTGTCTGTCGCGAGCTGCCTCAATGCGCTATCGAATTTGTGCAATCTTGTATGTCGTCTCTTGGACTATTTCGGGACCAACAAGCTGTCTATCACCCGTATCAGCCCAGCACAGTGGTGATCGACACTTGCGTCCATAAAGGGCTTCAAATGGCACGGCTCCAATACTGGTGTGGTAGCTGTTGTTGTATGAAAATTCGACCAATGGTAAATGATTATCCCAGCTACCACCCAAATCCATTACACATGCTCTCAGCATATCTTCCAATGTCTGAATAGTTCATTCACTTTGGCCATCAGTTTGTGGATGAAATGCAGTACTTAGATTCAACTGTGAGCCAAAAGCTTCTTGGAAAGACTGCCAAATCCTTGATACAAAGCGTCCATCTCTATCAGAGATAATCGAGAGAGGCACTCCATGACGTGCAACAATCTCTCACATGTATATTTCAGCAAGTTTACTGGTGTTGTCTTTCTCTTTGATTGGCAGGAAGTGCGCGGACTTTGTTAGGCGGTCTACTATTACCCAAATTGTATCATGGCCCTTGGGCGTCTTTGGAAATTTTGTTATGAAGTCCATGGATATCTGCTCCCATTTCCATTTGGGTATTTCAGGTTGCTGTAGAAGACCTGAAGGCTTCTGGTACTCGGCCTTTACCTTGGCGCACGTTAAACACTTACTAACATATACTGCAACATCGCCCTTCATCCTAGGCCACCAGTAGAAATCCTTGAGATCTTGGTACATCTTATCCGCTCCGGGATGGATTGAGTACCGCGACTTGTGGGCTTCATAAAAAACAACCTTTCTCAAACCACCAAACAGAGGAACCCAACTCCGTTTCATGAAGCATAAAGTTCCTTCCTCGTTTGGTATCAACTGCTTCTCCATCCCACGGAGATACTCATCCTCAATATTCCTTTCTTTCAACGCTTCTCTCTGCGCGGCACGAATGCGCAAAGAGAGGTCTGTCTGGACAATCATTTCCAAAGCCCTAACTCTTATGGGCTTGATCCTCTCTTTTCGACTCAGGGCATCAGCGACCACATTTGCTTTCCCTGGGTGGTATTTGATCTCGCAATCATAATCATTCAACAGTTCTATCCAGCGCCTTTGTCTCATGTTGAGCTCCTTTTGGTCAAATATGTGCTGCAGGCTTTTGTGATCAGTGAAGATTGTGCAGCGCGTGGCATATAAGTAGTGGCGCCAGATCTTTAACGCAAATACCACCGCACCTAACTCCAAGTCGTGCGTGGTATAGTTTCTCTCGTGAATCTTCAACTGGCATGACGCATATGCTATAACCTTCTGGCGCTGCATCAGCACGCAACCCAAGCCTTGACGCGAGGCGTCACAATATACCACGAAGTCATCCGTTCCTTTGGGTAGCGATAGGATCGGTGCATCACAAAGCTTGTCTTTCAACAACTGAAATGCTTCTTCTTGCTTGTCACTCCAATCAAACTTTTTGTCTTTCTGTGTGAGTGCGGTCAGAGGTTGAGCGATTTTAGAGAAATCCTCAATGAACCTTCGATAATAACCAGCCAAACCTAGGAACTGTCGAATCTCGGTTGGCATTTTTGGAGTCTCCCAATTCTTGATTGCCTCGATCTTTGTTAGATCCACATGGATTCCATTTCCGTTAACCACATGTCCAAGAAATTGGACTTCACGCAGCCAGAACTTGCACTTCGAGAACTTAGCGTACAACTTCTCCTTTTTAAGTAGCTCTAGAATAGCTCTTAAGTGCTGTTCGTGCTCGTCCTTCGTCTTCGAGTAGATTAGAATGTCGTCAATAAACACAATCACGAACTTGTCGAGGTACGGCTTGCAAACTCGGTTCATTAGATCCATGAAAACTGCCGGTGCGTTCGTTAACCCAAACGGCATGACCAGAAACTCGTAATGTCCATAGCGAGTCCTAAAGGCCGTTTTAGGGATACTTTCCTCTTGTATCCTTAGTTGATGATATCCTGATCGAAGGTCGATTTTTGAATAAAAACTTGAGCCTTGCAGCTGATCAAATAGGTCATCGATTCTCGGCAGGGGATATCTATTCTTGACAGTCAACTTATTAAGCTCGCGGTAGTCTATACACATCCGAAAACTACTGATGTGTGCAAAATGCAACATATAAATTACATCAATTGTGGCATAAAACTAACCCTTTTTTAGTACTAATGTTGGAAAAAGTGTGCTTTTGTCTTCCTTTTGTATTTTCAGGATTAAATGAGCTCAAATTAACAAAAGAAGCAAAAAGACATCAAAATCTGACATAAATACAAGAAAAGGAACAAGACGTGACATGCCCGACCCCACGACAGCATCTTCCCAAGCAAAACAAGACAACAGAAGACTGAACACGCCCCGTGCTCAGCCAGCACGGGGGCGTGCCCAAGTGTCAGCAGAAAAGACAAAGTGGTAGAAGCTTCTATTACCCACCACGGGGCCGTGCTCAGCGGACACGGGGCCGTGGTCAACTATAAGATTCACACAATCCAGGCAAATCTTCATAGTACAAAGATTCTTCTGCACACGGGGTCGTGCTCAGCGGACACGGGGGCGTGGTCAACTAATAAGACAAAGCTGCATTAAATGAAGAAAGAGAGGATGTGGACACGGGGCCGTGCCCGAGCTTCTGTTCAGCCTATAAATAGGAGTGCTTGGCTCAAGCTCAAACCATCCCTTGGAACACCACCTCTCTCACACTTCACCCACCACCCACCACCACCATAACACCATCATCCACCACCATCATCCATTGTCCATCGTAGAGTGTGTGAGTCGTCTCGGGATCCAAGATTGATCGTAAGAGTTCTTGACAATCAAGGCCATGTTTGCCTAAGTCTCTTACATCACTTGGTGAAGACAAAGTGTCTAGTGTAATACTTTTTATTTCTAATCTTTTCGCACTTTTTATTTGGTTTTGTATTAATGACTTTAATAACTAGTTGCTTATGTTGAAGGTGATCTTTCCTTATCGTTTGTCCGTGGTGTCTTGGCATTATTTTACTGTCTATATAAAATAAAAGATTTTCACCATTCATATCTCCACGGTCTATATGGAGGTATGTTGGCTACCTGGTCGGGGGTTAAGGGAACGGTTTGGTAAAGGTCTTGCCATTGTTCAGCGTTTAGAGGTCCTGCAATGGACCTGGGTCAAATTTAGTAGAACCTCCTTCAATACTTAACGGTATTGGATGGCGGGGGTCCAAACTCTTTGATCCCCTCATAAGTTAACTACTATTAATACTATAACCCGGCTATTTAGGATTGTATCCCTGCTGACTCAGACTACTTAGTCGAGGGTAACGTCACCTCCAAAAGAGGGGCATGCCATAATCTGCATTAATAACTTAATTAATTATCTTCCAATAATCCACCCTTTTAGGATTGTATCCTTGCTGACTCAAACTACTGGGGTGAGGGTAACGTCACCTTCAAAAGAGGGGCCTACTACAATAACTAAGATAATCTCTTAAATAAGTGCAAAAGTACGGAAATAATCAAAGGTTACACTAGATACGAGACGGAACCAAGTGATTAATCTTGTCTATCTGTTTTTCTTTTATTTTCAGCATTTTAGTTAGTTTTTATTTTTCTTAGCTTAACACATTTTTCTAAACTTTTTATTTTGATTAGACGTTGAGGATAAACCTATACTAAAAGTTCTTGTGTCCTTGGACGACCTCGGTATCTTGCCAACACTATACTACGCTCACGATGGGTGCACTTGCCCATATGTGTGTTTAGTGTTAGTAAAATATCGTGTTTTATAAATTTAAAACTTGGCTAAAAATAAGTGTTAAAGGGGCTTAAATCATTGGAACTGGCAATCCTGTTTTAAGTCAGACAGTAAGCTGAACACGGGGCCGTGCCCACTCAACACGCCCCCGTGCCCAAGTTTCAGTTACTGAAAACAGAACCGTAAGATCCCGACGGTTGGTAATTTCTGACACGAACATGAGTGATACTGATAATTTTTACTTTCGGCACTCTTATGGTACAATGTGGTGTCAATTATGTGGTGGTAACCATAAAGAATTAGAATGTTATTTTCTAAATTATAAACCCCACTATATAGACCCATCGTTTCCTAGTATCCTTAAGAGGGGCGAAAGTAAAAATAATCCTTATCTCTCCCTCGAATGCTCCCAACCGGATATTCTAGGAGAAATGCTTCTTGATGAATTATTTCAACTAGAAGATCTAATTATTGCTTGGTTAAAAGAACTTAGGAAAGATTTCAATAATCTTTTCCAAGACGGTAACCAAGAAGAAGAGTTGGAAACGCATTCAAACAACTTCGTTGTTTCCAAAGATAATCCTAACTCTAGTGAGGACTTGAGCGATAGTTGTCCCTGTGTCGATTGTGCCGTGAAGGACTCCCCATCAACTTCGTTTGATGCATACATAGACCTGAGCGATTCGACATACACCTTCTTTAACGAGAGCCCGGAAAAGGGTTGGACTTGTCCACCTACATATAGCATAGGAATCACCCTCACCGACAACCTCTTGCGTTCTCGTCTTAATCTAGATCAACTAAGGTATCTTAGGCACTTTGGAGTTGTTCCATCCAGTAAGGAACCGCCCGATCCGGAAAAGTTCCTTAAAAATAGACGAATTCCTTAAGACAGCTTCTAGACACGGGGCCGTGCCCAGGTCAACATGCCCCCGTGTCCACCCAAAGATTCCCTTCTGATTTTATCAGAATGCGGACAAAAATGTGTCAGGATTCTGTCTGCACACGGGGCCGTGTCTAGCCAACATGGGGCCGTGCGCAACGTACTGTCGTTTTCTATAAATGCAGCCCAGAATCCTGCACATTTGAACCATTCCAAGGACAGAGATTTGGGGAATATTCTCACATACCATCCTAGGTATTTTCTAAAAGAAGTTTCTCAACCATATTCTTGTCCTTTCCTCTTTTATCCACTATCTTCTTCTTCAATTTTTATCATACTTCCATTAAAGCTTGAACTTCCCATAATCTCAAGCCTTATTGAGATGTTTGTTGGATTTTTGACCATGGAATCTTGTTAAAAATAAGTTCTACAACAACGTTTTAAGTTGTTTCTGTTCAAAAATGCTTTACAAATCATGAAAACAATTTAAAACTCCAAGATTCCTTGCTCCTAAATCCTGCAGATATTTGAACACGGGGCCGTGTCCGAAGTACTGTTCCCATAAAATTGAACTCTTTTCGGTGTGTTTTCTTAGAATGGCAAGCAGAACTAGCGGAAACTCTTCACCGCATTCCAGGAACAACCGGAAGGGGAGAAGATCATCAACGGTTGAAGATTCACTTGTAAACTATGTTTACGCTTTGAGAGAAGCCCTTGATGAAATGACTAGTGTGGAAGAGGCATTGGTTGACCGCATTAATCATTTAACGGTGGGACTTGAAGGATGTCTTCGGGAGGTCAACCTTTTGCACCAAAGGTTGAACATTCTCGCATCTCCTCCTTTGGTATCGATTATCACCCAAAGGGAATGGAATGTGGTGCCGGAAGTCATCATTCCGGCCGAATGGTACGCCCTACATCCGGAGCCTCCTAGAGACATAATACAAGGGGTTCCGATTGGTGTCACTCCTCCTCCACAAGAGATCGAGGAACATGAAGCCGCCTCCTTTCTCCCGAGGGAGATAGAAGAATGGCTCTAGTATCATCTAAGGGACACCGTTCGGCTTGGAGTTCTACAAGGCTTTTAGACCGGAGATATATTTTCGGAATTTTGGTTCTTATTGTAGAAGTAGGACTCCTTAGGACGATTTTACGGATCACTTGACCTATAATATTAGGACTTTTTACCTTTATTTTCTGCTTTATTTTTCATTTTTAGGACTAATATGTAATTCTCTCTATGATTAATGAATGATGGTTTTAGTTAAATTGGTGTTTGGATGGTGTTGAGATGACAAAGGATGCAAGGGAAACTTGAACCAGCACCCCATGCAGGAAAACAGGACCATCCGACAATTTCTTCGTTTACAGTAAGTTCGGCACGGGCCGTGTCCACCCAACACGGCCCCGTGCTGCACAGTCCGCAGAAAAAGACCCAGTTCAGGTAACTGGACACGGGCCGTGTTCACCCAACACGCCCCCGTGTCCAGGCTTCTGTTTCTCTTGATTTAATTTTGTTACTGGTACTTGAACACGGGGCCGTGCCCGGACAACACGGGGCCGTGTCCAGTGCCTAGCAACACACATTTTTTTGCTTTTTACACCTTTTTACACATTCAATCAACCTAAAAACTTATTTTTGGGACACATTGAGGACAATGTGTAATTTAAGTGTGGGGGGGATGCTAAAACCTTGAATCTTGCAAGTCCTAAATACAAGCCTTACACAAAACTCTATTGGAACCGCTAATCACCCCAAAAATTTTTCAATTTTTTTTTTTTACTTGTCTAGGTTTAACTCGGGAAATTCAAGTTCTCAAAAAGGTTATATTTTTACGAATTTACAACCGATAGCGTCGTGATAAAAAGAACCAACATAAGAAAATTATGAAAAGGCATGGCAAACTTAGTTAAAATTTGATTATATATACTTGATCACATAAAAACCCATTCCCACAAAAGTGAGTTTTGAGCCTTTATTGAGCATTCAATTACATATCTTTAAACTAAATGCTCATTTTTCGTTTCTTGTGTGAATAGCCGCTTGGTTCTTACAACTCTAGAACTTGCTACGACGATACATTCCCGGTCCTTACCAACTTAAACCCGAGTAAGTAAATGATGGAGGCATTAGGACTAACCCTTTTAATTTCTACACCATTATTTTTCTTTTTTTTACCACCTACCCAAAATCCCCCTAGTTAGCCCCTTTGAGCCTAAACCTTTTCATTTCATACCCAAACCAAACACCCTTTTACCCACCAAAACCTTTTTATTTTTAACCCTTTGTTTTAGTAACAAGTTTGGTTTTCATATGACTTTTCGAAAAAAAAAATTGTGTTGATGATGAAGCAAAAAGAAAATAAACAAACAAGTTCATCAAAAATAACTTTGTTTGAATAAAAGCTTCATCAAAATAAAAGTTACAAAAAAAAAAATAGAAAGTCTTACGAAATCCGACACTTGTTACGTTTTTCGCCCTTTTTCTACTAACCACTAACCCAACCACCTACCTTTAACCCAAGCCTAACCCTTCACCCACAAAGTCCTCTTGATATTTACAAAGGTTTATAAGTTAAAAAGGAGGAGGATTGATTGCTTGGCAAGCTTATGGTAGGAGTAAGTTCCATGCCGCTCTCGAGTGATCCACAAATACATTTTCGGCCGAGTGTTGAGTGATCCCCGTGAGGTATGTGAACTTGTATATAAATAAAATTTTAAAGAGGCATGTTATGCCCTAATAAGTAATTTATCTTATGAAAAGTTTTAAATAAATCATGACGAATAGGATTGTAAATAATTAAAAATAAAACTAAATAAAGAATCTTGGAAATCCCGACACTCTATGACAAGCCCAAAAACCTTCTTTTCTACCCATTCCATTTGGGAGTGTAATAGCCACATATTAAAGAGTTTTGCTTGAGGACAAGCAAATATTCAAGTGTGGGGGTATTTGATGTGTGCAAAATGCAACATATAAATTACATCAATTGTGGCATAAAACTAACCATTTTTTAGTACTAATGTTGGAAAAAGTGTGCTTTTGTCTTCCTTTTGTATTTTCAGGATTAAATGAGCTCAAATTAACAAAAGAAGCAAAAAGACATCAAAATCTGACATAAATACAAGAAAAGGAACAAGACGTGACATGCCCGACCCCACGACAGCATCTTCCCAAGCAAAACAAGACAACAGAAGACTGAACACGCCCCGTGCTCAGCCAGCACGGGGGCGTGCCCAAGTGTCAGCAGAAAAGACAAAGTGGTAGAAGCTTCTATTGCCCACCATGGGGCCGTGCTCAGCGGACACGGGGCCGTGGTCAACTATAAGATTCGCACAATCCAGGCAAATCTTCATAGTACAAAGATTCTTCTGCACACGGGGTCGTGCTCAGCGGACACGGGGGCGTGGTCAACTAATAAGACAAAGCTGCATTAAATGAAGAAAGAGAGGATGTGGACACGAGGCCATGCCCACTGGACACGGGGCCGTGCCCGAGCTTCTGTTCAGCCTATAAATAGGAGTGCTTGGCTCAAGCTCAAACCATCCCTTGGCACACCACCTCTCTCACACTTCACCCACCACCCACCACCACCATAACACCATCATCCACCACCATCATCCATTGTCCATCGTAGAGTGTGTGAGTCGTCTCGGGATCCAAGATTGATCATAAGAGTTCTTGACAATCAAGGCCATGTTTGCCTAAGTCTCTTACATCACTTGGTGAAGACAAAGTGTCTAGTGTAATACTTTTTATTTCTAATCTTTTCGCACTTTTTATTTGGTTTTGTATTAATGACTTTAATAACTAGTTGCTTATGTTGAAGGTGATCTTTCCTTATCGTTTGTCCGTGGTGTCTTGGCATTATTTTACTGTCTATATAAAATAAAAGATTTTCACCATTCATATCTCCACGGTCTATATAGAGGTATGTTGGCTACCTGATCAGGGGTTAAGGGAACGGTTTGGTAAAGGTCTTGCCATTGTTCAGCGTTTAGAGGTCCTGCAATGGACCTGGGTCAAATTTAGTAGGACCTCCTTCAATACTTAACGGTATTGGATGGCGGGGGTCCAAACTCTTTGATCCCCTCATAAGTTAACTACTATTAATACTATAACCCGGTTATTTAGGACTGTATCCCTGCTGACTCAGACTACTTAGTCAAGGGTAACGTCACCTCCAAAAGAGGGGCCTACCATAATTTGCATTAATAACTTAATTAATTATCTTCCAATAATCCACCCTTTTTGGATTGTATCCTTGCTGACTCAAACTACTGGGGTGAGGGTAACGTCACCTTCAAAAGAGGGGCCTACTACAATAACTAAGATAATCTCTTAAATAAGTGCAAAAGTGCGGAAATAATCAAAGGTTACACTAGATACGAGTCGGAACCAAGTGATTCATCTTGTCTATCTGTTTTTCTTTTATTTTCAGCATTTTAGTTAGTTTTTATTTTTCTTAGCTTAAAACATTTTTCTAAACTTTTTATTTTGATTAGACGTTGAGGATAAACCGGTACTAAAAGCTCTTGTGTCCTTGGACGACCTCGGTATCTTGCCAACACTATACTACGCTCACGATGGGTGCACTTGCCCATATGTGTGTTTAGTGTTAGTAAAATATCGTGTTTTATAAATTTAAAACTTGGCTAAAAATAAGTGTTAAAGGGGCTTAAAATATACACCTAATATATATAACACTTCACACGCATCAACTACCATCCTTCGTTTTGATGAATAGAACTGGAGCTCCCCAAGGTGAGAAGCTTGGCCTGATAAATCCTTTATCCAATAGCTCCTGAAGTTGCGTTGACAACTCCTGCATCTCTGAAGGCGCAAGTCGGTAAGGTGCCTTAGCCACAGGCGCGGCGCCTGGGACTAAGTCAATGTGGAACTCGACTTGTCTTTGCGGCGGTAACCCTGGCAAGTCTTCTGGAAATACTTCAGGATATTCTTTTACTACTGGAATGTCTTCGATCTTTGGTTCAGTAGCTTCTTTATCCACGATGTGCGCCAAGAATGCAACACATCCCTTTTGTAAACACTTTCTGGCTTTCAGACAGCTAATGATTCTCAGAGGCGTATCACGCTTCTCTCCATGAACTACGATCGTCTCTCCATCTTCTATTGGGATGCGGATGGTCTTTTCGTGGCAAACAATCTCGGCTTTGTTGCTCGATAGCCAATCCATCCCTACCACTACGTCGAAACTTCCCAATTCGACTGGTAGTAGATCCAAAGTGAACTCGCGTTCTCCCAGCTCAATCACGCATCCTCTGACGACTTCGCCCGTTTCAACTAGTTTCCCATTCGCCCATTCAATCGAGTACGGAATGTCTAACTTACTAGGTGTCAACCCAAGTATATTCTTAAATTCTAATGATACGAAACTATAATGGGCACCAGTATCAAACAGAATAGATGCAAAACGTTGGTTTACAGGGAACGTACTAATGACTACGTTTGGATCCTGGCGCGCTTCCTTTACGCCGATGTTAAAGACTCTTCCCCGTGCTTGGTTCAGTTTTGGGCATTCCCTCTTAAAATGCCCGACGTCTCCACAATTGAAACAACCGGGTCCACGACCATTTCCATTCCCATTTCCACCTTGCCTGTTGTTTTGGTTGCGATTTCCACTCCCAGCTTGGTTTGCAAAGTTTCCACGGTTTCCATTTCCGCCATTACCTCCTTGTTGGCGGTTTCCATTACCATTCCCATAACCTCGATTACCACCACGCCCAGTACCAGTTCCGGCCCAACACGTATCCTTCGAGTGGCTGTTCCTTCCACATGACTCACATTTTCTCATTCCGCATTGGCCAGAATGATGGCGCTGGCATGTATCACACTTGGGCAGAGTGCCCATATAACCTCTGCCTTTGCTTTCAACACCGGTTTTGGCCCTAGCCGGTGTGCTTGACTCACCCCTCTTGCTTACAACATTGGTACCTTGCTTGAAATTGGAAAATTTCCGTTTGTTTTCACCAGACGACTCGACATGTGTTTCCTTTTTCTTCTGATCGGAAACTGAGAACTTGTTCAACCTAATGGCCTCTTCAGTAAGCGCCACACTGAGGTCTATAGCTTCCGTGATCATTGCAGGTTTGGATGTGGTAACCATACTCATTATCTGGGGTGCCAATCCCCAGATAAAGCGCTCGACACGTTTGAATTCGGGCGTGACCATGTACGGCACTACGTGGGACAAATCATGAAATCTCTGAACATACTCTGAAATCTTAGGACCGTCCATTCTTAGATGCCAGAACTCAGTTTCTAGCTTCTGTATTTCAGCACGCGAGCAGTACTTACTTCTCATTAACTCCTTTAGCTCATTCCAGGTCAACGCATAAGCAGCATCTTCTCCTAACGTCTGCACTTGCAGATTCCACCATGATAGGGCTCCATCCAGAAACAGCCCTGAGATGTAGGTCACTTGTTGCTCGGGAGCGCATTTGCTCATTCTTAGGACAGAGTCTGTCTTTTCATCCCACCTAACAAACGCAACAGCACCACCAGTGCCGTCAAAATTCACGGGCTTACAGTCAAGGAACTGCTTGTAGGTGCACCCTGCACATACGTTGGAATTTACAAATGATATTAGCAGTCGTGTGATAAATATCCAATTGTATCGTAGTATATCTCAAACGACTTAACATTACCATGGGGTGGATTGTTATTGCCGTTGTTGTTGTTGTTGTTCGAAGTGTTCCTGCTCGTTTCTGTTTGGGAAGCCGCATACTGTGCTATAGCTGCGGCAATGATCCCTTGAAGTTCCTCCTCGGTAGTAGGCATGCGTACATCGCGTCTTGGAGGCATCTTCTAATAGATGATTATATAGGTCAAGTCATAGTAAGTGAATAATATGCGTACGTACTAACATTTATCAATCACATAACATCACATGTTATAACTTAAAACAAATAATCTCAACAAAGCATGTAGTGAGAATGTTGCCATTGAGCCTTCATTAATCACGACCACAATATTGTTTCACAAGTTTAGTAGTACATCATACATCCAAATGACATCAAATGGGTCACATCACCCTCAAAAATACAAGTCAAGCTACAACTATCATATACAAAAGTGTGATCTCTCAACAGTCTTCGTAAGCTGGCTCAATAGCGACCTTCTCACCAAAAGATCGACCTGCATAAAACCAAAAATGCCTATGCTGATGGCGGTGGAGGAGGAGGAGGAAAATGAGAGAAAAGCAAGCGACGCATGTGTAACCAGTCCTCCTCTAAAGCACGATAGGCGCGCATCAAATATGTTATCTGCTGCTCAGAAGTCCAAAAGCGAGCGTCTGAATCGGGGGAAAGTGGACGAGGAGTGTGTGGTGCTGCAAACGGGGTCTGACAATGACAAGATGGACGTGGAGCTCTCTCCAAATCCTGAATACGACGCATCAATGAATCCTGCTGTATCATCAAGGAAGTGAGGATGTCCTCCGTAGAGTACCCAACATGGTACGGGTGGTACGAATCAGACAGTGGCATGATAGGGGGCGTAGTCCATAAAAATGGTTCGCTAGATGGAATGAAAGATGGTGCAGTGGGTGGTGCAACATGAGGAAACTGTGACATGACCGGATCAGACGTCGATATAGGTGGAACAAAAGTAGGATGAGGAATCTGTGGTATAAACTGGCTGCCTCCTGACATGAAGGGTACGTGACCAAAAGGCTGTCGCGATGAACCCTCCCCAGGACGTGGTAGAGGGATGTCCTGGAGAAAGGTAATCGGAAGATCGGTACGATGGACATCGGTCGTGTGTGGGTGGGATAGTGGAATATCAGTGGGTGCAGAAACAGGTGCTACTGGAGGTGTAACAGGTAACACAAATGGTGGGTAATCGTCATCGTCATCGATCCACTCATTATGGGTGTCGGCGTAACGTGGATCTATATGAGTATCAAAAGGTGCATGGTCAAACAGTACCGGCACGGGATCGGGAAATGGTGCATCAATAACAGGATCATCTATCAAGGGTGGAGCAACAGCAGGAAGATCAGCAACGGGTATATCACCATCAAGAGGTGCAACGGCTGGTGCATCATCATGGACAGGGTCATGCTCTAATGCAGGGTCAGGAGCAACTACAGGCTCTGGGGCCACAGCAGGCTCCGGGTCAACAAGATCCATATCAAAATCAGCAGGGATGTCAAGCAAAGGGTCAATAGGATCTACGTGCACCTCTAGGGGCTGTTCCATGTGAATAAACTTAATATCATGGTCAGGATCGAAATCAGGGGGAAAGACCGGCTCAAAAGCGTCATCGACCTCGTGGTCAAACTCGAACTCGTGCGATGGACCGGGTGCAGCTGACATCGCCATGTCAGGGTCAGAAGAGTGAGGCTGCACACCATGGTCATGCAAAGATGCAGATGCCACAGACTCTAATGAGTCCGGGACATGTGAACCAACAGGAAGCTCCTCTATAGGGGCCTCAGCAATGGGAAGAATAACGTCAGCATCAATAGGGGCCCCGCCCTCATAGTCAGCCTCAGGCGGATCCTCCTCAAACAGATCGATGTCGTCATCAGAAACGACAGCGAGTGACATATCTACTACTGGGAAAACAGCAAGCGGTACGGGAGCAGGGATCACCGCAAGAGGTAGATCCCCGGCAGGAATGCCATCAGCAGGCTCAACTCCGACGTCAGGCAGCGCGAACGGCTGGAAATCATCGTCGTCCGTGCTGGTGGTGTCTGATGTGTAGACCTCTCGCTCTGACGGAATCTCGTCATCTGACACGATCGCCATGGGGTCTAGTGTGTCCGATACTCCTGTGTCTGATGATGAAACCATGACGTCTGTAACACAATCACATATATGCACATACATTAATCATAAAGTCAAATAAACATGTAAGTCACAATAATGCAAGTAAGCAATCCTCCTAGTCTTTCCAGACTACCCTCCCAGCCTCTCAGACTGAACTTCCTAGCCTCTCAGACTAACTCCCTGATCTCTAAGACCAACCTCCCAGTCTCTAAGACTAACTCCCTAGTCTCTAAGACCAACCTCCCAGTCTCTAAGACTAACTCCCTAGTCTCTAAGACCAACCTCCCAGTCTCTAAGACTAACTCCCTGGTCTCTAAGACCAACCTCCCAGTCTCTAAGACTAAACCTCCCCAATCTTTAAGATTGAACCCTTCAGTCTCTAAGACTGAACCTCCCTAGCCTTTAAGGCTAAACCTCCCCCAGTCTCTAAGACTGAACCTCCCCAGCCTCTAAGGCTGAACTATAATTTTTGAAAATTGTATTTGTGCCTTTTATTTGTAAAAATGTTTTGTATCCTGGATCTGGAGGTTTTAGTGTATGCAATGTAAAAATGTTTCCGTGAGAGCCCAAATGATCATAGTCTAGACTCGAGAAAGAATCCTAGTTCGCTATGATCGATGCTCTGATACCAAGCTGTCACACCCTGGCTTTTGCGGAAGTGTGGGTTTATTTGGTGTGACTTCTTAATACCATAGCAAATATCATAACCATGCTATATGAAATAAAACACATGATGTTCATCCATTCAACAAGTTTTAAAAGTTACATGACAACATTATTTAAAAGTCGACACTTAAAACAGATCACGATATGACATAATTTAAAATGTGTTCACAAGACACAACCAAAAGACATGAATAAAAACACAGTTTAAGACTTGTAACCCGTCTAGGCAAAGGTCCCATTTCCTAAACTCGGATGACATCATTATTCCTACACAGCTTGACAAGATTTCATACCTTGCCAGATCCCCTAGTTTCCTGAAATACATGTAATTTGAAAAATCAACAAAAAGTTGAGCGAGTTCATGTAAAAGTGAGTATGTATAAACCTTTGTAATATGTCTGTATGTATGAAAATCCCTGGTATGTAGCAATTAAGGAAAAAGAGATCACCACTGGGTTGCAAAGCCAATGATATGTGTGAAGTGATGCAGGAAGACTCAAACCTAGCAGATTTTTGTGTCGGGCTCAAAGTTACCCCATGGTCCGTACTGTGGACTCAGGAGTTGGGCTCGCTACACCCAAATAGATCTATCACTCATGACCCTCGGTCCTACAATGAGGATTAATAGCCCCAAGTACCACCTACCCACTCACATGATCTAAGTAGTATACCCTCCTTAAGCTAACCATACCATGTATAAAAGTGTCTGTAATTACTGTAACATGTATTTCACCCCCGAAGTATAAAAACTGAAAACAGTTAAGAGAAAAGGGGGATATGAACTCACAGAAGTGCGTATCCCGAAACGTAAGCCTCCAACTCAACCTGCTGCGTGACGACCTACACGTACTAATGCCTATTAGAAGGATGGCCGTGCCTTGGCTTAGGGTTTAACGTTTTTGGAGAAATAGTTAGGTAACTATTCCGTATTCACACTTCTTATTTATTTTATATTTCCTTCCCAAGGATGAGGGTTTTTATACATGTACACGTTATAATTCTGAATAATATATTTTAAGTCCCACTTAGAAAAATATATTTTAATCACTTGTCTAAAATGTTTTAAATTCCAAAATATACACATTTTTCCCAAAAATATTATATTTTACTTCATAAAGTTTCCCAAAATAATACTTTACCAAAATATACGTATAAGAGTATTTTTCCGAAATATACATAAGTTACATTTTAGAGTTCGCGTTGTAATAACAATACTGGTGTAACTTAAATATTTATTTGTGAGAGTTTTAGTATTATTTTGGAGTCGAAATTTCATACTATTTTCAGGTTATATTATTTTTACCCTAAAAATAATATATATTTAGTTCACGAATAATCAAATAATCACACAAGCGTCTTATTATAAAATATATATATTCTAAATATATATTTATCAAGTTTTATTTATGAAAATCCACCTCCGGTACTTGGTAATTTTTGAAATAAAAATCATGGCGAAGTTTATTTTGAAAACCAAGTTAAAAATATATTTGTAAACATTTGTTAGAAAAATAATTCTAAGTGTTGACATTCCAGGAAAATTTCGCCAGAGTTTCCTTTGTAAATGGAGGCGTCCACGCTTACTAGCGTATCATTTTCTTTTGTAAAATCATTCAAACAATTTACCAACCAACAATATACAATCTTTAATCACTAATCTTGACAAAAATAAGCCTGAATCATAAACTCATGAACTTGAAAGTGTGTAAAAATATGTAGTAAGTTACTATCATGCTTAGTAGGTCTTGTTATCTTTAAAAATAAGATTAGTTTCTTAAAAACTTTATTTTTAAAGAATTTGGAGTTTAACAACTTCTTGTCATGATTTACAAAAATATTTCTTTGTTAAATTTTCTTGTTACACAAGGGTTCACACACTTGTTTACTTACTAAAAATGCTTTTAGTTCATACAAGATCCGGGTTTTAACAAGCCTAGTATCTTTCACTTGGTTCTTCCGAAAAACCACTTGTAGATCTTTAGATCTACAAGTTTAGAATCTTATTTTTCAAGAAAAATTATATTTATTCAAGTTCAAGGTTCATGTATGGAGGGATTCATCATCTTTCATATTTCTAACTTTTACATCTTACTAGTTCATGTTCTTAAACATGAACTAGTATGTCTAGATGATGATCCATCTTGCTTCTACTAACAAACAACATGTAATAATCATAACAACACAAGATCTACATGATTTAACCATATATTTTCTCTTTATCCACTCTTTATCCCTTTATGTTCAAGACTTGGATTATGTTCATTAGTGTTCTCAACATTTAATCATTCTTTCATCTATTAACCACTAAAAATAAGAACAAGATGAAGTTTTAGATCACTTACTACTAGCACAAGGCTAGGGGAGAAACAAAGCGTAAAAGTGGTGGATAAAAGAAAACAAGAGTGGTCCTTGAGCTTCCGAGTGCACCAAGCTTGCTTGTTGGGTCTTTAACACCTTTGGGAGTATGGAGTTTGCTTGAAGGAAACTTGAAAGTGGATGAGGGTGGGGTGCTTGGTCTCGGCCGAACACAAGGGAAGAAGGGAGGAGAGAGCTTGTTTGATTTTGTGTTTTGTGAATGAAATGCTCTTAGCCTTTGGTGTTTATTTATAGTCCAATTTCCTTATTAACCACCATATATTATGTTTCAAATCTTCCAACATCCTTTAATAAAATAATGAAAGAATTGTGGGGGTGTGTCCCCACTCCACAAACCGGTTCGAAGGGGGGAGGGGTATGGGGTTGGGTTTCAAATCTTTAGTTACTAATTAGTTGGGATTTCTAATGTTTAGTTAGTACATTAGTGTGTGTTATATAATATAAGGTGTGTTAGGGTGCTCGAGGACCCTAACTAGCTCTGAAAAGTAAAAACAATATGTTTGGCAATATGTTTTTTTGTTCCGGGTAAAGTCCGGTTGGATGTTGATCCGTTAAAGTGCTAAATAAAGCTTTAAAGTGTCTTTTATATTGTTTTTAGTGACACATTAAATTCCCAACACTTTGGAAAATGTCTAGGACTATTTTACCAAGTTTTTGCACTTTACTAGCATTGTTAAATGCTGAATTTTGGTATTATAGTGCAGAATTCTGCACTTTAAGTATGTTTTAGGCACTTCCGGGCACTATAACTATCACCTAGTGACGCAGTTTTATGATCCTCACCTCCCTACACTCACTACTGGTGTAGTACTTTATTCCTGGCTCATACTGGCCTCAAAAATATTGTCTGTCTAGGTGCTGGCATTGTCAGCATGTTTTTATGGTTATCTGCTCACTGTGCTAACTGTGCTTTGTGCATCAAGTTTGTCACTAATGTTTGTGTGTAAATAATAGAGTGACAGTATAAAGTGTGATGCATGAGTATGTATGTAACAGAAATCAGTAAGCAGTTTAATCACAGTTTGTAATCAAGCACAGTCATTAAGCACAAATTAAATATTAATTTAGTGTACGGATACCTGTAAATGTGAGGGTTGTCACATATCTTCTCCAAGAAGATTTCCATTTTTTCAAAACCCACAAAAACTCTATAGCAAAAAGCACCCATCTCTCATAGTCCAGTGCTCCACTTATTTTATAACAACCCTCCTAAATAATTTCTGACACCCTTAATATAATTAAAATGTCCCAATATGTCCTAAAATATACCCCGTATGCAACAACGGGCCCCGAATACCTTTAATTTAATAAAATAAAAAAAACAAAATTTTAAAGTCTGTCGCGGGGCGCGTAGCCCTTGGCTACTTCTTACGCGGGCCGCGACAATTAATCACCAGGGCGACACCCTGAGTCGCCACGTGTCACCGTTCGTGTCGACCCTATAGTGCTGACCAGGACAAGCTAAGCCCTACCACCCCTACTACGTGGGCCGCGAAGCCCTTAGAGGACTTCTACGCGGGCCGCGAGAAACTTGAAATCAACTCCTATAAATTGGGAGCTCAGGCCTTCAGTCGAACTCACTCAATTTCTTTTTCTCTCTCAAAATTTCACATAGTAGGCATAATCTCCGGGTATAATACCCCCTAAATAACGAAGTTCTGCCCTGTTGTAAGTATCATAACCCCGGTTACGTATTAGATACACTGCCCGATTGATCCAGGGTTCCGTAATGGCTGTCGTGGTTCTGCCCGACGTAGTCATTGGAATGCCGTCTCGGGGAGGGTATTACTAATGTAAATATTGGGTTATTATACTAACACATGTACATTTGTGTAATTAATAGATAATCACCAGGAAACCTGTTGATGCATATTTTTGGTGTCTGTAACTTGTCTTTATTAACGTTGTATTTATACGGTCTTTTATATTATCGAGTCTGTTATTCGCCGTCGACCAAGTCGGATATCCTCCTATCCTACTTGTGTCCGACAAGTTTGTCTCAGTTTGTTATGTAATGGTTAATGAACAATGCATGTTTGTCTTGACAGTTTGCAGCACACAACTTATGCAGCCATCGACGAAACTCTAAGTTTCGTCGAGTAAATGCATGATGAAACCCCTTATGGTCATAACTCCCAAGTTTTTCCATGAACAGTGACGAAACTCCTAGAGATTCGTCGACTGTGATGTTTCGTCAAGCCCAAATGATGTTTCGTCAAGCCCAATTGAGGTTTCGTCAATTGTGGGCTTGGGCTGCCTATATAAACACAACATAGTTTCATACTGAAACGATGAGAGCATAACCTGTCTGAAAGTTTAGTGTCAAACATTGTGTGTATCTATTTGAACCTTGTTCTCATCTAATCAATTGACTGTGATTCATTGGTTACGTTGTGTTGTTACTTTCTTTGTTTGGTTTGGCATAGTCACGGGGATTCCGCACTCGTGACCTTGTTTGTGATAAACAAGTGATTCGGTTTCGTATTCGATCCTCAGAAAACGGACCTACAAGTGGTATCAGAGCATTGGCTCTTATCCTTGTTTAAAACCAAACATAGTTGGGATTTTATCAAGTGTTATTGTTGATTTTCTGAAAATTGTTCTTAAAAAAAAACTCACAAATTTCTGGAAAAAGTGCTTAAAAATCTGTGAAAATCTTTGTTATTTGCCAAAGTTTTATCAAAAACCTTTGTTGTATTACTTGTTTATGTTATAAAACCGGGTTTTAACTGAAAGTTTGTGCAAATTCGTGTTACGAAAAATTCTCCGGTGAAAAATCTTGCCGGAAAGTTCATATATTCTGGGGTTGTTCTTCATATCTTCAAGTTGTTCATCATACCTTCATAGTGTTCTTGGACTTTAAAATTAAAAGATAAACTTAAAATTGATTAAAATATTGAGACCATGCTTGGTTTGGTAAGTTAGGCATGTTGTGAGTTGAGAAATCGTGTGTTCTGTCAGACAACAGATAAGATTTGCTTTTGAAAAATCTCACCAACTTTCACCAACTCTCTGTTATATTATCAGGACGAAAGTCCAAAGCGACGAAACCCCCTGAGTTTCGCCATAAGCAACTTTGACGAAACCCCTAGAGTTTCGTCGAAGGCACTTCCACGAAACTTCTTGAGTTTCGTGGGAAGAGTTTTGTCAAGACACTTATTTTTTTTAACAGAGGCTTTGTAAAATTGTCTTAACAGTCTGTTTTCAAGTTTTTGACCAGGTATTATCATTCATATATCAATCATGAGTAGTACTAGTCCTTGGGATTGGAGCATGGACCCAAGACCAGGTCAAGATCAAACCTCCGCAGCCGTGTGGTTAAGGAATGTCATGCCTCCACAATCTATAAGTGCAAGTCAATGGGCATTGGTGTCGAATCAGAATCAAATCATTCAAAATCTTTTGCTTAGTGAGAGTGAAACGGGTAGCAATAATCTCCCGCCAAAGTTAAATCACATGAACGACTATCCATCATGGAAGGGTCGTTTCCACACATACGTTCTAGGGCAAAACACCGAACTATGGACGTGTTTCACTTCGCCTTACAACACAGCTCTCGAAGAAGCAAGATCCAGTGCGGCGACCTTTGCAAATATGCTAGAAGATGACAAAAAGGCATATGATCTGGAGAAGAAGGCGTTTGCTATTCTTACACAAGCACTTCACAAAGAAATCTATCATCAATTCGCTTACTATACTTGCACAAAAGCCTTATGGGATGCCTTGGTAGCAAGAGGAGAAGGGAATGCGGCGACAAGAAAGACACGCCACGATTTGTTGAAGAAGGAATTTGAATCATTTCAATTCTTGGAGAATGAAACCCTAAATGATACGATTACTCGTTTTTATCATTTGATTAGTGAAATGTATTCTTATGTTGTTCTTGCAACTCAATAGGAAATGGTTGCACGGTTTGCTGATGCTCTACCTCCGAAGTGGAGTCCTTTCATTGAACTTTTAAAGCATACGGGCGTCTTGGATGCTGTTAGTATCTATGAGTTCGTTCAGAAGTTGGAGCATAAAAATGATGACGAAATCCGCAAAGCTAAACGGATAGCACTTCCTCAAAACACGGAAATGTATCTAGGAGGTTTTAATCCTGCAGCTAGTTCCAGTTCCGTTCAGCAACCGAAGCTACAAATGGCGTTTATGTCGAATACAAGCTCTTTTCCTTTTCCACAGTCAGCTCCACTTCTGGTTTTCGATCCGAGTGCCTATCATCCGCCAACACATATGATTGCTCAAGCTCATGCTTTTTCTAAACCTCAACTCGATCCGAGTGCATGGCTACCAACACCCCAACCTCCACCTCAAGTTACCACTACTCAACCTCAGTTTGATCCAAGTGCTTATATTCCTACCTCATCACAACAACAAGCCCAACCACAACAACAACAGCAACAGCAAGCATGTTACACTAATAACCCTCCACCCCAAAACCCCAACACATTCAGAGTTGATACTTCAAACCTCTCGAAAGTTAGCATTGAAGTAGCAAAGGAGCATATGGAACTCATCAATACAATGGTCAGTGCCTACTGCGGATTGGTCGCAGGTCAAATTGGAAACATTAATTTGACCAACGAAGATTATCAACAAATAGACCGTGATGAAATGGAGTTGATGGATATAAAGTGGGCGTTTGCAAGTGTTGTTAGAAGGGCTAAGGATTACATGAGTCAAACGGGAAGAACTTCGTTGGAAAGCAAGAAGGATACGAAGTACAGATTTGATAAGGATGCGGTTACATGTTTCAATTGTGGCAAAAAGGGTCACTTCAAACGTGAGTGCACCCGACCAAGCAAACAAGGCAATCAGAATCCATTCCGAAATCAGACGAGTACTTCCAATACCAATCAAGACAATCGTGAAAGAAGGATGGTAGCGGTGAACAACAACCAGAACCAGTCTGGACCTTCAAACACCACCAGAGCATTAGTTGTCCAAGATGATGAAGGGTGTAATTGGTCTGTACAATTTGGGAATGGTGATCAAGATGGAGGAGGAACCGCGTGTTATGCAAAGATCATAAATCACATCAAGCACGTTTACAAGGAAGAATTCTCTGAAAGTGACGATAGTTCTGGTTATAGCGGGAGTTCTGATGAAGAAAGCTCGAATTCGGATGGTTGTAATTCGGAATCTGATGTGAAGGAAGAAGTTATTTCTGATGTTGATGATTTGTTGAGTGAAGCAGAGGAGTTAAAGTGTCAGAAATCTGTTCTGATTAAGAAGGCTGCTGTAGCATCTAAGGAAATGGAGAAGTTCTTCTCTGAAGACGGATCTTTTTCTTATCAGACTGCCTTTATGGCAAATGTCTCAGCCTCTACCATGCATCTTCACACATTCTTCACATCACTCTAAATCTGCACTTTACTTGTATTCTGCACTTCATTTTGATAACTGCATCAATCTGTTTAGCAACACAAGCAAGTATCTCGAAAAACCATTAGTCTTTTTCACATTTAAAGATAAACCAATATTTTATCTTATCATGCAAAAACAACTACCTTTCAGTTCAAAATGGGAGATCTTTTAAAAGAAAATATTTTTGGTATTTTTTGTTTTTTTTTAATAAAAACTAACAAACTAAACTAAACTCAAAAATATTTATAATTTCATCTTTTTGTGAGAATCATGTGCAAGAAGATCATATCAACAAAATCAAACTGTTTCACACTTGTAGTTAATTCTTTATTTATTTTCGTGAAAAGCAGTCCAAGAGGATTACCAGTATGTTTGTCCACTTAAACAAAATGCATGAACATTTCAAGTACCATTACCGTATGATACGTTAAGGTAATTTTATTTCTGATATATTAGTGTGTCCCACTTCAGGATATACCCCCGCGATCAAGGTATGCACAAAGATTCATCGTAGTAGGTGAGTATACTGAATTTATCCGTTTTGTTTTTCAACGTTTAGATAATTGGTGACCAGGTCAGTACTTCCGTACAGCAAAGAGACCAAAATATCTAACGAGGGCTATGACAAATACCATTTTTGGTACGATTTATGCATTTTGCACTTTTTTTAATGACTCTCTAGGAGAGCTTCTTCATTTATGGGATTTGGCATTTTTTGCTCTTTTAAGATATCCTGGTTGTGCCTAGGTCAGCATGTATCTAGATGCAGCAGAAGGACAACCCTGATATCCCCAGATGAAATAACAGTATAAAGACCCAAAACCTCAGATTTTGGCAATCTATCAACGCAAGATTTAAGGTCATTAAACCATACACCACTGATGTGTTCCCCACTCATATTCAGTTCGTTTATGTTTATATCACATTGGTAAGTTGATTATTTCATGCTTTTTACCTACTGGTACATCATATGATGAAGCTGCTATCACACTTAAGCAATTTAATTTCATTTTCAGTGTGACAGTCTAACTTGTTGATGTACTATCATTTCTTCTTTTTCACACCATGAAATCTCTTTTTTCAATTTTTCATTTTTTTATGTTTTTCAATTTTTTTATTTTTAATTTTTTTAACTTACTAACTTACTCCCCCTAAACTCACGCACTAACTAAACTCTTTTTGGCTTAGGGAAATTTCTCCCCCTAAATTTTTGTTTTTATGGAGCAAGTTTTGAAAACACAAATTTAAAAACACAAACAGACTCCCACTTCAATCTGACAACAAGTTTTTCACTTTTAAAGTTTTAGAATAATCATAATAATCACTAAAGTAAATAGTTCGTTACCAAGGTTAACCTACTATTCACCTCAGACACTTTACAGGAACAACCACTGTCGAACACATCAACAGTCCTTCTTGGTCATCCTGCACACACTCAACAACTTAGTTAGACTTAAGAACCCAAGCCCTGATAGTCTTGGGTTTTCCAGATTCATCCATTACAGGAACATCCATCCAATATCCATCACTCCTAACTGGAGTCTTGGATTGCTTACCCATTGTTGAACAAGAATGATAATTTCCACTAGGTCTTTGATTGCGAGAGTTCCAATAACCTCTCGGATTTTCTGACCTTTGGAAATTATTATCTTGATATCTTTTTCTCCCACTCTCATACCATGAATTTTGAAAAATTTTTGGATGTTGTTGAACATTTGAGTTACTAAAACCCCTATGTCCATTTCTTTGTTGAAAATTTCGATTACCAGCAGTTGGTATCGAGTTTGATATCCAAAATTTTTATTTTGACTTTGAAACTGATTTGATTTACTATTATGATGACTAAATTGTGGAGAAATACTTCTTGGACTATCAAATATTTTCGAAGTTGAGGGTTTAGATTGAAATTCAGGTTTCTTTGTCTGACAACTCGATTTTACACTATTGTTTGACCCAACCTGATTCCCATCCTTAACCTCATCAACTTTTTGTTTACCTTTCTTTAAAGGACAACAACTCGCCACGTGCCCTTTGCTGTGACATCTAAAACAGGATCTTTTCTTTTTGTTAAATCTCTTTTTAAAAGTTTTCTTCTTTTCCTTTTCAGTATCCTCATCCGATTTATGAGGTGTACTGTTAGACCCTACAGATTCTTTCAAAGAAACTGGACTATTTGGCAAGTCCACAGCTATCGGATCCACTACCTCTTGTACAGTGGGAACAAAATTAATTAGCTCATCTTCATTTGGTAAAAACGAGTAATCTTGATCCTTAGAAGATGAAGCTTTACTAAACCCCACTCCCGTTCTATCATTACTCCTTTTCAGCCCTTTTTTGAATTTGAGTCCTAACTAATGAAGAATTTCCAAATTTGTCTAACTTTTCTTTTAGTTCAACAATTTGGTCTTGTGCAATGGCCAATTCCCTGCACTTTTCAGAAAATTCATTAGTTTTGTCCTTCACAGTTTCACGAGCCAAATCAATGATCTGTAACAGTTCATTGACTTTGCTTGTTAAACTGCTAATTTCCTGTTCATTTGATTTGAGTTTATTTAAACAATCTGACTCTCATTTAATCAAAAGAAAATTTGACTCTTTTAATTTTTGCAATTCAGCTAACTGAATTTTGTTTTGCTCCGATAGTCTGTCAACTTTACCCTGTAGTTCAGTGCAATTATGACACGTATGACTTACAGGTTCTGATGTTACCTTCACCTTTGTTGTAAGTTCATTCACACCATTCATGCACTTTGAAACTTCTGCAGCCTTCTTTTCAACATTCTCCTTCTTCTCTTCTTTAACAGCATCTGCTTCTTTATCTAAAGCACGACCTCCTACACTCTGTCTTGATGAACTATGATAACGTTTTTCTAAAGCTTCCCACAGCTCATAAGAAGTCCCATAGTGCTTGATGGTATGTTTAATTCCCTCAGGCAGGGACATCTTTATCACTGCTAAAGCTTTCTTCTCAGCTTCAACCACGAGTTTCTCAGATTCATCCATCATCTCATAAGAAATCACTTTAACTCTTCCTTCAATACGACGTGTAGGAGCAATGTATCCATCAATCATACAACACCACATTCTGAAATCCTCACTTTTCACAACCGATTCAAACTCCTCCTTCCAGACAGCATATTCTTTGATGTTTCTCAGCTTTGGCCAATTCTTAACTTTCTCACCAACATTGTCCACTTTAACCATCTTTAAACACGTTTTACCGTAACCGTACTGATAAAACCGTACAATATTTTTTCGAAAACCGTTTTTACCAAATTATATCGTTAGAATCATCTCGAAAAAACGAATCCAATGATATATAATGTCGAAAACCAAATTCGGAAATTTCCAGAGTTTTTTTTTTGGGTCCTAAAAATCAACCGAGTCCAACGGTGCAAACGGTTTCGGCAGATGAGCTACGGATCAAATTCTATTAACGAAAACGTTAATTCCTCTATGCGTATCTAATTACTCCACAAAAATAAATACTCCACCTTTTAATTCCTCTAGCTAATTTTGCTAGCAAACCAAGTTAATTATCCTAGGTCACGCTAATTATGCTGGCAAACCAAGTTAATTATGCTGATAGAGTAATTATAATTATGCTGGTAGAGTAGATATAATTATGCTGACTTTTTAAATTCGCTGGAACAAATTCGCTGAACACTTAATTTCGCTGGTTGATTATGCTGACTTAATTTCGCTGGTCGCCGGTCAGTTAATTTCGCTGGCTAATCAGATCGCTATTACGACGACTTTAATTTCGCCGATCACCGTAATAATGTCGCTGAGGACAATTACACGGTTACCAAAGTCGCCTTTGGATTTTTTAATTTCGCCAGTCACCGAGATATTAAGTCACAAATTCGCTGGTCAGTCAGTGTAGATGTTCAATTTGCTGCGAAATTGTTAATTATGCTAGAAAATTTTTGGAAACTCAATCTGATCGAATTTTCTGCAGATTTTCCAGATTCTTCTAACAATTTCCTGCAAAATCGAAACACCAAAATCAGTCAAATTTTGATAAAAATATGAAGAACACAACGAAGAACACGAAGAACAAATCTTCAAATCTTCAAGTTTTTCTTCAAATCTTCAAGTTTTTCTTCAAAATCTTCAACTTTCTTGCAACCAAAACACTAAAAACAGCAAAATTAAATACCCAATAAGATCAAAATACCCTAAAATTTTCGAAAATCTCAAGAAGAATATCCAAAAAATTCGAAAATCCTTCAAAACCCTAGTTTTCTGCAGCAGCCAATTCTGAACCGAGCTTCTTCAAGAGCCTATCGCTCTGATACCAATTGTAGGTCCCTTTGATGTATGGATCTTTCACAGAATTGTCAATCTAATCTAGAGTGCGGAATCCCCTAGATCAGATTTGTTACAGAAACAAGTAGAAAACAGAATTCAATCAAACGGGTCTTCTATGGATTATCCAAACTAGAAGTTTTACAATCAATTCAAGACCTCACAACCTCACAGCCTATCTCTGTGATCTTGCTAAACCCAAATTTTGAAATCTCTCACTCTCTCTCTACTTTCTCTCTCTAGAATTCTCTTACTCCTGAAACCCTAATCACAAAACATGTTTATATACCACATGTTTGTGAACTGGGCTTCCTACTGGGCTAGGCCATTTTCCAAGCCCATTACAATAATAAACTCACTAACCAATAAGCTAAGCCCATTACAAAATATCCAAAGACTAAATACTTAAACTATTAAGCTGTTGTCACAGAATATGCACCAACATCTAGTTAATCATGAAGGAATTCATGTGGATCCCACTAAGATCGAGGCGATTACCAAATGGAAAACCCCTGAGTCACCAACCGAGATTAGAAGTTTCTTAGGATTGGCCGGTTATTATAGAAGATTTATTCGAGATTTTTCTAGAATAGCCATTCCCTTAACTAAGCTAACCTGTAAATCTGTTAAGTTTGAATGGAGACCAAAACAAGAAAAAGCCTTTAAAATTCTTAAGCAAAGACTAACCCATGCACTCATACTAGCGTTACCAGAAGGATCTGAAGACTTTATAGTCTATTGTGACGCTTTTAAGTTAGGCTATGGATGTGTATTGATGCAACGTCAAAAGGTTATAGCTTACGCCTCTAGACAACTTAAAAATCATGAAGAGAATT
>JARYGA010001041.1:0-29870 GCA_030545235.1 Helianthus tuberosus | reverse complement strand
TAACCCAAACTGACGGATTTTCTTTTATCAGGATGCTGCTTCATTTGGGCACTTCTCCTGTAATCGAAATCATTAATGATGACCATATCTCTAAGGCCTCTTTAAGGTTTTTCGCAGTGTAGTTGCAATTGGTGATAAGAGAATACCATGGTTTCACCCGAATATTTAACCATATGTAACATGAGATTATTAACATGTGCTAGTACTAGGAGTTTTTAGCCAGTATGTTGTTCATGCAGAATACTATAAAAGAATGGTATCATGTTCTTGTTAGAAAGACTTCACATGATACTAACATGTGATGACACGTACATAAGTTGTAGATAATATAAACATTTGCTACACATTTGGTGTTTGAAGTAGATAGGTTGTTATTTGTTGGTTGATTTGTTTGTTTTACATATTATTACTTAACATTTCGGGGAAGAATTGGGTACGGTTTTTGTTATCTGTTGATCTGCAACACACGATCGTTCTATTAATTAAAATACTCGGTTAAAGATTATATCTAACGAAATGCCAATAATGCGATTTGTATATGATCATATTATTTGTTTAAATGTCGTCCTTTCTTACTGCACAAAAACATGCACATTCTGGGGATGAACGATCGTTTCTTTTTCTTTCGAGACGCTTCAGCTTTCCGTCTTTGCTCATGTTCAGAGCGCCATATTCTAAGTTCCTGCTCGACCACCAGCTTTCCTTCCTTGGCCTTCTCGGCCTTTTGCATTGTGATCAAGAGTTGTTCCTTTTTTGTAACTAGATCAGATTTTACTTCATCAAGCTTCTTCGCGGCTTTCTGTTCCGATTCTGTCGCTATATCGATTTGGGAAATGGCTTCCGACACACGATCGTTAGCTTCATTCTCGGCTTCGTTCGCTTTCTGGCTTAGTTCTTGGTATTTCTCTACAGAAAGAGTGATCCCTGACTCGGGCTCACTTTCACTGCTTCTAGCCGACTCGCTCTCCTCAACTGCGCTAATCGCTCCAAGAGCAAATCTTTCCGATGCGCGTGCTGCCTCGACCACCTTTGTCGCAGCATTTAGTTTTTTGATCATTTTGTTTTCTCTCTTTTTGGCTTTTTTTGCTGCAACTTTTGCTTTCTTCAGCTCTTCGTATGCATTTCGAGCACGCGATTTAGCCTGATCTGCTTCTTCAGATGCCTTCTTAAGTTGTTTCGGGAGTTCAACCGTTTTCCACCGTGCCGCCCTTTCTTTCATTTCAATAACTGTAACTTCTGAAACCGTTCTCATCAAGTCGGCTTCAAGAGCCGCCGTTATTCCCGCCTCCGTCCATTCTCCTTTTTTTACATCAACAAGTGTTGCTTTCTCTTGTTCTAGTTCAGAGTTTAATGAACTTATATAGAGTTTCAAATCATTCACTTCATATGCCGTAATTTCGATGTTTTTCTTCACTTGTTCGAGGTCCATCTTCGCTAAATCGGCCTCTGATTGTATATTTATATGGCTTTCTGTCATGTAAGATGCTAGTTCTACTTCCAAAACTGAAGCAGCGTCTAGTTTTGACTCTAGATCGTCGGTTTCTGCCATCTTTTCCCATTCTTCTTCCGATTGCTTCAATTCCTGTTCCCCGTTCAAACCTGCTTCGGTTATGGTTTCTTGGGCCTCCAAATACGCACCCTGGGCCGATTCTAATGCCTCTTTAATGGTTATCAGTTTAAAAGTCAGGTCTTGGACATCTTTCTCAGTTTCTGTCGTACTGGACACAGCCTCTTCAGCTTTCTTTATAGCTATATCTCTATCAGACACAAGTGAAGTGTATTCTTTTTGGAGGTTTTCGAGCTCGAGCTTAACTGTATTGAGCTCAGAAACCACAGCTTGATGTCGGGCTTGTGCAACTTGTAATTGTTTCTTGGCAGCAATACTAGATTCATCCGCAATCCCCTGCTCTACTTCTTCCACTCTTAGATTTATAAGTTGAGCATCTTGTTTTGCTTGGCTCTCTTCTTTTTCCGCGCTCTCAACAATCAGTTTCAGTTCCTCTAGACGCCGTTTTACATTGTCGAGCTCCTTCAAGACCTGTTGTTTCGATGCTTCTATTGCCTCAGACTTTTTCTTCAGTGATGGGATCTCTTCTTGTGCTTTTCTAAGTTCTTGTGCAACTTGGTTGCGCCTCTGCAAATCATGAACAATGTTTATAGTTAGTTTTGACCGAAGTGGGTTGTGTTTGCGTGGTTTTTTTCACTTTATCATAGATGGTGAATGCATGAAACTTATGGGTGTTCATAAAACGTTAAAATCGACAATCTGGTCGACCCGAAGCAAGTTGACCGGTTCGGCATGTTTGAGTTTTATACGGTTTGGTCTTGAATTTTGACACATTAACATTCCGGCCGACGGTTTGAAACTTGGAACCTCCATGTAAACTGAATTGGCCGTTGAACCTTTTCTATTTATTTGTTTTTTTCATTTTTAGAATATTCATTAGTGTATATATGCATTATACTAATTAACCATTCTTATCATTTAAAATTTTTAATACAGCCTAACCGTTTAAAAGAAAGTAAAAATTAATCAAGTCAAACCATCAAAACCGAATCATCAAACTGCTAAAACCGGCTGGCCCACCCAACCCGACCAGTTTGGTTGGTTGTTTCAAAAAACCATAGCTTGCGATTCGCCTCAACTTTGTTTTTGTTAGATTTGGTTGAGCAAGACTGTAAGCACCCCTGGAAACTATTTTACTTACAAAAATAACCTGTAAACAAATATTACCTCTGCGATCCGAACTTTATGGGCTTTCCAGTGGACGATACTACTGAACATGGAAACTGCTTCTCTAACAGACTCAAAGGGTGCCCTCGTATCGATGTCTCCTATTCTACTGGTGGATTTCTCAAGCTGTTTTACTGAACCATCTTCTTGAACATCATTTTGACCCTTTTGATCATCACGTTGGCCCGTAGAATCATCTTCTTGAACATGACCATGATCCTTAGGACCACATTGATCTTCATCCATAGGACCATCCTCTTGAACATGGGCCTGACCTGTAGGACCATGTTTCTGAACATGATCTTGACCGGTCGAACAATCTTCTGTTTCAGACGATGCTTCATGCGACATCTCACCAAAAACATCTTGGCCATTTATTGCAGCATTCATGACCCGATTAGCCGATTCTTCAGCATCATCCATCTCACAATGGTTCTAAACAATCTGAAATTTAACAAATCAAATAAAAGTTAAAAGTTACCACTGTCATGAAATTCTAAAATGAAAAGCATGCCTAGGCGCAAGCTTGTGCTTCTGACTCGGTGAGATGCACGTGTACAAAACGCGCCATGAGGCGCGCCTTTCGGGCAAGGCTAGTGAATTACGATATTGGCTTTTTAGGTTGTACATATATATTTTCTTATGCATAAGCCTTATTTATAGCTAAATTATGGCCTATGGGTAGGTAATGCTAAAAAGTTATGAGCAATATATAGTAAAATGATATTGCACCTAGCATATGAAAAGTGTCGCGTTTTTGCTCTTGCACCTCACGCCTCGGCTCGGGACCCTATCGCCCCAAGAAATGACCCGGACTCCTAAGGGGGCGTTGGGTTCGTGGAATTCAATGGAATTTAAGGGAATTGGAATCTGAATTCCATCTCTTAAGATATTTGGTTCACAGAATTTGTTGCAATTGGAATCTTAATTCCAATCTTCATGTGTTTGGTTGACAAGGGAATTGGAATTGGGCTTGAATTCCTTTAGCTAAAGGAATTCAAAATCCTTCCTATATGTGAAGGAGTTAATGTAGATTCATTGTAATCTTCGACCGTTTCGGCCCCATCATTTCAACCCGTACCGTTTCGATGCGAACCGTTTGAAACTGAACCATTTCGACCTGAAACGTTTTGATGAGAACAGTTTGGACTCGAACCGTTTTAACGCAGACCGTTTGGAACCGAACCGTTTTGACCCGTACCGTTTCGACCCGTACTGTTTCGACTTAAACCGTTTTGACGCGAACCGTTTGGAACCGAACTGCTTTGAGGCAAACTGTTTCGACTTGAACGAACCATTTCGACTAAGCTCTTTCAACGCAAACCGTTTCCACCCGAACCGTTTTGACGTGAATTGTTAGGAACCGAACTGCTTTGACGTGAGCCGTTTCGACCTGAACCGTTTTGACGCGAACCGTTTGGAACCGAACCATTTTGACCCGTACCGTTTCCACCCGAACCGTTTCGACCCGTATTGTTTCGACTCGAACCGCTTTGACACAAACCGTTTGGAACCAAACTGCTTTGACGCGAAGCATTTCGACGTGAACCGTTTCGACCCGTACCGTTTTGACGCGAAGCATTTGGAACTGGACTGCTTCGACCTGGACCGTTTCGATGCAAATCTTTTCGACCCGAACCGACCCCGTACCGTTCCCACCCGAACCGGGGTGGTGGGTGGGTGATGGATTCCAATTCATTTGACAACTAAACACATCAAAAATGGAATTGAGATTACAATTCCAACAATTTCCAAATCCAATTAGAATTTAAAATTATCCAAATCTCTAAATCCTAATTCCTATACAAATTCTAATTCTAATTCCAATTACAAAACATTACGCGAAAAAACGTACCCTTAAAAAAACAAACATCAAGGAACAATATTTAAATCTTTCCTACAAAATAATCAAATTTGATTTTTCGAAATATGCAAAGCAGAGAAAATATTTTTTTTACGCATTCAGCGTTAAACATAACAAATGGATGAATTAAATGCATACCATAAAATTCCAGGAATCAAATTAAATCTTTCTCCGGATATTGCCGATCCAACGATTATAGCTTTGGAAATCACTAAGAAACGAAAACCCAAAACGAAATGATGATCGAATTATTACGAAATCCAAAGGGAAATAATTATGGCAATTTCATCCACAACTTGATCTGGGTAGCGCGCTGTTTTTCGAATTTTGTTTGGGTTTGTCCATTTTTAGTTAATAGTCTGATGTTGTATCTATATTTTGTTAAAAATGTAAAAAACAAAACACTACAAAAGAATTGATGGAGCAGGTTTCGTTTTTTTTTTTTTTTTTTTACCTAGTGTCGTTTGTCATCTTAATCATTTGGTGAAAAGGTGTTTGGTTAATTATATTTTTATTTATAAATTAGACAATAATCTATAAAACATAAATAAAAAACCTAAATTTTATAGATATAGAAGACGGAGAAAAAATATACAAGTCCATAACATAAAAGACGGAAAAACATAATTGTAGATCACTCGTCGTCATCTTCAAATCCATATATGTTTTTAATTCGTTGACACTACTTCAATTGTAGATCACGTCGTCGTCTCAAGAACGATCGCCATATCTTTTTTTAATCGAAGGCATATCTGCCTCTCCTCGTCATGTTTTTTTGGCGATTCTCCAAACGTTGTCGTCCGATGTCGGTTAGAGCTTGTAGGCTTTCATTCATTTCTATAAATCGGTCGTTAGGACCCTGAAATCGTTTTCTTTTGTGATGTGTAACACCCCGACCGCGTAAAACAACAAATCGTGGCGAAAACGTCGGGGAGTCACGTTACAGATCTATTGTTTCACAACACATGGTATATAAAGTTTTCTATTATTGAATTATTGTTTACGTTGTCTTTGGAAAATACAAATAAAACACAACAATTGTCTTGCAAGTTTTAAGGTAAACTAAGGCCCAAGTCCACCCTATGTGTAGCATGCTCAAAGTCAAACATTAGCTCCTGAAACATATATGAAAATAAAACGTCAGTATAAAAATGCCTGTGAGTAACATAGGTTTTGTGATGAAGATTCATGGCTTTGAATGTTAAAAGAAAATGTTTAACTATTTCAAAAGTACCCATGAACCTTTAATGAAATGTTTCTTTATGAAATCATATGAAAAATTAAATGATTTAAAAGAAAAAAATGCATGGTTAACTTAATAACCAAATATGTCTTTTGAAATAACAAAATGAAATGTCATGTCTTGTCTTTGTTTGAAGTGGTTTAGATAACGCTACGATATGTAATACAGTAAAAGCGCTTTTATATAGGAAGTACCAGCGGCGTATCCACCATGCTTTTATCATATTACACATATCTCGTTATCTATATCACTTACCATAAACCAATGAATGTAATGTCTTGTATAAATAACCAAAATGTCTTGTATAAAACAAATGTCTTGAATAAACAAATGTCTTGTTTAATCAAAAGGATTTGTCTTATAAAACAATCGCTTTTATTGTGAAAACATATATATGGATTGTTGGCGAATACATTCAAGCCTTGTTGACTGCCGGATAGACCCTTATAAAGACAAATGTCTATCAAATGTTCATCGGATTCTGTCATTCCCTAACGTCACTTCCAAACAAATCTAGGAAGCGGGAACGGGATTGTCAATCCTATGGTACCATTACATACTACCGGTCGGCGTGATCAATGTTAATGAATGTATCATTGTATATTCAATGCACCAATATGTTTTGTACAATGTAAGTATGTCATGAAAATGTTTTGAAACCATGTAAAATGTCTTTGAAACCATGTACTAGCTATACTAAATCAATATACCATGAAAAATGTCAATATACCATTGCAAAATGTCTTTGAGACCATGTACATGGTATACTAAGTCAATATACCAAGCAAAATGTCTTTGAAACCATGTACTTGGTATACTAAGGTGGTGTTTGTTTTTTTCAAGAAGAGCTTCCTGGCCTCTTCTGTCTGCACCGTGCAGACGCGGGAAGAGGTTTAGCCTCAGAAGAGTGTTTTTTTTTTTTTTTTGAGAAGTGCTTTTTACCTCTCCCCAGCCTCTTCCTGAGGAAGATATAAACAAAAGCTTTTTACCTCTTCTTGGCACCACCTCCACCTCCACCCCTGCTCCGCCACCACCACCCCTGCTCCGACACCACTGCTCCGCCACCACCACCCCTGCTCCGCCACCATCATCAACATCATCATCATCACCACCCCTGCTCCGCCACCATCATCGTCATCATCATCACCACCCTTGCTCCGCCACCATCATCATCATCATCGATGGGAAACAAAACCCCCAAATCGATCGGAAACAAAACCCCCACCTCCGCCGACACCCATCGACCTCCACCTCCGAAACCCTAAATCGATGGCAAACAAAACACCCCAAATCGATCTGTTACATCATCATCGATCTGTTAGAGAGAGAGTAGAGAGATATCAGTGTGTGGCGGTGATGATGATGGCGGTGGTGAAGTGGTGATGATGATGGCGGTGGTGATGATGACGGTGGTGAAGTGGTGGCGGTGGTGAAGTGGTGGTGGTGACGATGATGGCGGTGGTGCAGATTGTAGAGAGAGAGTATAGAGAGATCAGTGTGTTGTGTTTGTGTTTTAAAATGGTGAAGAGGTTTTATATAAAAAAAAACAAACCCTCTTCTCCTTGCAGACTGCAGACATTTGGTCCACCTCTTCTCCTGCGGATGTCTGCAGATGTGGCCTGCAGCAGAAGAGGTTTTCCTGCAGAAAAAACAAACAGCACCTAAGTCACTATACCAAACAAAATGTCTTTGAAATCATTTTCAAGGTATACTAAGTCAATATATCGTGTGAATTTGTTTAAAATCATGTACTATATGTACTAGTTAATTAAACCATGTGTAATGTCATGAAAACAAGAAAGTAGTGATAGTCACATATGAATCACCCCAAAACATTTGAAAATGTAAAAGAGGGGACTATGTACTCACTTGTGATTGCGTATATGTCTTGTTCAATGTTCAAATAAAGCTCAAAGGTTCAAGAGTTCAATTGGTTCCTAGTGTATCGGAATACTATGTTAGTATGTCGAGACTTTAATCGGAGGATTGGATAGAATGAAGTCTTATAAACCAAACAAGTGTTGGGACACGTATGATATGGTTTAATAACCTTAACATTCTGATTAGAAATCATTCCTAAGTGCTTTTGACCCATTATGACTCGTTAAAGTGGTTTACGCCACTTTAACGGGTTATAAGCGTAACTATAAGATCGGATGGTTAAATATGTCCAATGATGAGTCTTATATATCAAAACAAGTTTGATTATGTTATAACATCAGTTTAGATGTCAAAACTTTGGTTTCGTAAGCTTAAAACCATTTTATGCGCAAAAAGGGCGTTTTGGTCATTTTAAAGTACATAAAACTCAACTCGTCATATAACTAATCAAACCATATGACCATAAGGTATAACCTCAAAGGGTTATTCCCTATACAACTATGGTCACAAAAATACGCTTGGTCGAATCCTAGGATTGACCAAACGGGTCAGATTTGAAAGTCAAAGTGGTGGTCAAACCGTTCGACTTATGACTAAATAAAAGCACTAAGCTAGAAATGACGAGTTAGACAAGTTGGAACATGTCTAATTAAGTTATAAAACTGATTTGGTGTCAAAATTTTAAGTTTTAAAACCTGAAAATAGTTTCGTCGTAAAATGCACTTTTACGCATCTTTAACTTCTAATAAATGAAACTTTGACTTTTCACTTCGCCTAGTAAATGTGGTAATCAGAAGGTGGAATCGCAAGGGATTATAACCTTCGTGATTACGATCAATTTGCAAAGTTCAATTGAACTTTGACTTGACCAAAATTGGTCAAAACCGAAAGTCAAATTGTTTGACCTTTAGCTCAAAATGTCACACCCCAACCGATGGCGGAATCATCGGAGTGAGACGAAAAAGATTTCTCATCACACATAACGCTATTTACGACAATATTTAATTCAAAACCGATTTCATATCATAAAAAAATTGTCAATTACAACATGAAATTCAAATTACAACATAAATGACAATACAACAAGTTCAACATATAAGTAACAAATCTAGTAAATTCAAGTGTGTTTCTAGTGTCGTCCCTACTAGATTTCATCATAATCAGCCTCATCAACCTGCAACATGTTAAAAAGTATAGTTCAACACAAAAATGCATTGGCGAGTACACAAGTTTAAGTATAAGTATAAGTATAAAAGAGTTTAAAACGAATCCACATGGCAACCTAAGTTATTCAAGATCAACATATCATGGCATGCAATATTCTAGTCAACCCTCTGTTTATGCAATAAAGAATGAAATTTAGCATGACCTCTCATTCACGGGTGGTGCATTAATCCTATAGCGCTATACATGTTAAATGGAGGCTCGTACGTAGCTAATGACTATAGTATCACATAAGAATTGTAATAACCATAAATTTAAAAACATTATTTTAGAAATAAAAGAATTATAATAATTTATAATAAACTAAACATTTATCTTATGATCCATCCTTCTGTATATCAACCAAAACTATTATTATTATTTATAAATTATCCAATAGGAAACCCTAATTAAGACACCCAAGCAATTCTGTACAAACCCTAGAATTTTCAGAATCAGGATTAGGGCCCCTAAAACTCAGGGGGGGGGGGGTATTCCCTACTTGACGATTATCCTAATAACTTGCTGTCGAAGTTGAAATTTTAAAATCTGTCGACTCAGCTAGGCTAGTCCCACACGTGGCAACCCTATGCATAAAATAAGTTTCTACGCGGGCCGCGTAAGGATAGGTTAAATGTTCACGCGGGCCGTGACAAGGTCAAAATTCACCTATAAATAGCAGCGATTGGGACTTGATTCTGGGCACAAAAACGACGAAGAAACTCAAAATACGCGCTGAGATATCGTCCAATTACTCTCAAAACACACACGAAACACTAATTAGTATAGCGGGGTGCTGCAGAACAGGGTATTAACTCAATCGCTGATACGATTCAATGTCCGATTGATTGAAATCAATCCAATGGATGTTTAAGTGCTGCTCAAATTTGGGTTATGCTTTGTCATTAGTCGTGATTCCGATGGATGTTTAAGTAATTTCACTTTGTCATTAGTTGTGATTCCGATGGATGTTTAAGTGTTTACACTTTGTCATTCGTTGTGAATCCAATGGATGTTTAAGTGATTTCACTTTGTCATTAATTGTGAATCCGATGGATGTTTAAGTATCGCACTTTGTCATTCGTTGTGAGGATTTTAATCTCGTGAGTTATCGTAAATGCTGTATTAAGTTACTAACCTAGTTTGTGTGCATGTTATTTAAATTAGGTTAAAAGACTAATCAGTAGTCTAAACTCTGTCGTATAAATCTGAAGATGTTAGTTAATTAAGTCGAATGTCTCTACTTGTATATTAACCTTAAGTTTAGTTGTCGTGTGGTTGTATCCTTATCAAATAAATAAATGGAATTATGACTTTTGTTTATGATACCACTGTTATTGTGACACGTCAGCCCTTCCGGGTTGGGGTGTTACAGCTATGGTATCAGAGCAAAGGCTCTTTCCTGTAGAGAACTTGAAGATAGTAATTAAAACCTGTGAGGAATGGGTAGATATCTATGATAGGATTCAACTTGGTCTCTTATTTGGTTTAATTCCTATGTCTATTCTTATAGATGCCTCCTCGTCGTCCGCTACATAGGAATACTCGTACTAACCATGAACGTAACAACACTTCTTCGAATGAGACTCCAGTTAATCCAAACATACTTAATGCTATCAACCAGGCTATTGCCGGATTGCTTCCATGTGACAACCGGTGATTTACGGCACATAATTACGTAATTAACGGGCGATTAACGCGACATTGAATAGTGTTTACAGCGCGAATTAACTTAATTAGGCCTTTGGAGTGCCTAGGAACGCCTATCCGACTTTACAGTGCGCGAACGGTGGTTTACAGAGAACTTTGCGAAACGTTACACGGTAACGAACTGACACCGTACAAGATACTGACAACGCCGACAAATATTAAATTTTTACGATATATTTAGCTTCGTAATTAAATTCTAGTGACTACAGTCGAAACCGGATCGAAGAACGGAATAAAGACGGCATCAATATAATTTTTCGCGATTATTACCGTGATCGACAAACGAACGCGTCACTCGACAAACGCCACTATTATACGCCTTTTAATTTTAGAATTTATTCTTTCGACACTTATGGAGTTTGGGTTGTGACACCAGGTCTCGTAGAAATTTACGGGCTGCTTGAACACGGGAAATTGAGATTGTAGGCATTGGGCTCGAGCCCAATACCCACAAACTAAACCTACCTATTTATTTATTTATATTTTTATTTTACACAAACTTTAGTCTGTCTCGGTTATGAAGTCAGGCAACAAACCCAATGACTTTTGTCTTCTTTTCTTTTGCTTCTTGATTAAGTAATCAACTCCTCACAAACAAACCCACTCATAACAACTCCTCTCTTTCTCTCGATGATATGCACAGACAGTTACACAAACACCACACCAAACATACAACACACCATCAAATAGTTGCTTCTCTCTCTCATCTAAAAATAAAAACACAGAGAATTCATGTTCACAAATACAACCCTAACCTCACCTTTCCCCTCTGTGAAGAAGATGAACATCGGGACTCACACGGCGGAGCTGGAGACGGCGACGGGTCCCAGCTGCGTTGGTCCGACGAGCACCTCCCTCTTCGTTCTGCTCCGTCGATTTCAAGACCGGCGACCACAAGGAGGGCCGACAAGGTGAGTGACGGCCTCAGACGAGAGAGGAAGAAAGAGACAGACGAGAGAGAGTAGCACGAAGAGACGAGAGAGAGAATGGAGGCCGGCGAGGTGCCGACGGCCGGAGCTAACAGCGGCGGCACGGCTACAGGTCCGACGGGTTTCATCGATCAGGCTCAGATTATGTGGTCCGATGGTTTTGAATTCTAGGCCAGAAAGAGATTTAATGGTTCCGTATCATGTTCGAGTCTCTCGGTTTCGGGTTTCCGAATCAGATTCGGGTTCGGTTGAAGATGCTTTAGAACGGTTCGTTGTTCGGTTCGTATACAGATTCTGATGTGGGTTCGAGTATTGATTCAGCCACCTAACATTATTCGGGTCAACACCTTGTCAAAGTCAGGTTAATGTGGTTCCGGGTTCGGACAGCGTATCGGGTTCGGGTCAAACCCGGTCAGCAAGGTCAACGATTCGGTCCAGCTCGGGTCCCGGGTCAGACTCAAGAGGGTGCGGGTCGACTCAGTTTGTGTCGGGTCAAAGCAAGTCAAAGCTGGTCAAGACAGTCATCGGGTCTCGAGTTCGGGTTCGTTGAAAACCCAACCAAAGATCAGACAACATTCACTTTCGGGTCAACTCGGTCCAACTCAGCGAGTCGACTCAGCTCGGTTACCACAGTCAAACCGAGTTAACTCAGTTGACTCAGTCAACAGATCGACGCGAAGAGCGGTAAAATTCTTAACCGCGTGAATTATTTTGTTATTTTATATATCTATTTATTATACGTGAAAAACGAGCTCGAACCGACCGATTATTATAGTTTACCCTTTTGACAAACTTTGATGAAATTGGACATACGTGGTGATTATAAATTGAATCTTGTTGAATCTTGATAAAATAACGACAACTTGTGTTGTCGGGGCCGTCCAAAAACGGAGGAAACTCTGTCCGTTTTTCGAGAAAATCCGTTAAACAAACACGAATATATATTACCTTCGACGACACGCTATAACTTATAGAAACGACGATGACGCGAACTATTTTACAAAATAAATATAATTATTATATTTATTTCCAACGTTAAACTTGGATATCTTTTATAAATGAATATGATCATTTATGTTTGGTTTAAACATCGAAATTTCGGGAATTCTTTTATGAAAATAAATATAAATTTTATATTTATTCCAAGTATCAAATGACACAAATTTGTTTTTAGAAAGATAAATATGGTTTGTATATTTATCTCAAGTATCATACAATACGAATTCCTTTATTAAAAATAAATATGGATTTATATTTATTTCAAACGCCTAAACGGCATATACACATCTTTTGATACTTTTCACGGGAGACACGATACATAATACGGGAGTGTTATGTGATATTTTTCATATAAATATTCTTTATACACACGTACGACTACTCGAGACGGCTAACGCAATTACAACGGAGTATTTATATATTTTATATAAATATTTATTTATTTGATTTCTAAATCTCTCGAGAAATAAGTTTTCCCAAGACTTACTAGTTTTACCGACAATAAGCGAAACTTAGCAAGTATAACTTAATTGTTTTTATTAAGTTAACAATATACCAACGGATCGTTCGGTTAACGATTCGGTAAAGCTCGGTGACACGTAGTTTAGTTACCGTATTTATTTAGAAACTTATGAGATATTCTGTGTTAGGAATATTGTAGAATGCACGCTAGCGGGTCTTATCTTGGAAACGACATCAAGAATTCATAATTAGCTAGCTTTGCACAAGACAATTCAGGTGAGTTCACACTCTTACCAAGGCATGGGATTCCCGGGGTTGGGAATGGGTTAGATGATTACTTGTACTTTCAACGCTACTAGAATACGTACCACTGTCCTCAGGTTGGGAAGGACACCTATAGATACAAATAGACTGGGAATGGGATTGAATGATTACTTGTACTCACATCACTACTAAACTACTTATCATGGTCCTCGGTTTGGGAAGGACACTATTGTTAAAATATACGTAAAGCCTACGTACTGTCCTCGGTTTGGGAAGGACACTATTGTTAAAATCTACGTAATACATATGTACTATCCTCGGTTTGGGAAGGATACTAGTGTTATAACATACGAAAATCCTAGATACCATTGTCCTCGGACGGGGAAGGACACCAGCGCTAAACCTACGTACACGGTACGTACTGTCCTCGGTTGGGAAGGGCACTTACGATACAAATACAATTCTTCGCAAACATGCCTGGAATGGCCGCGAACTATACTAGAACAATCTTCGCAAACATGCCTGGAATGGCCGCGAACTATACTTTAATCTTCGCAAACATGCCTGGAATGGCCGCGAACTATACTTTAATCTTCGCAAACATGCCTAGAGGGCCGCGATGCTATTACATACGATACATGATTACTAAACGAACATACGATTTACGATACGAATATTATAACTAAATAACCAACTGTGAACTCGCTCAACTTTGTTGTTGATTTGTTATTACATGCCTTGCAGGTCATTAGATACTTTTGGAGCTTGCACAGGGAGGCGCGGTCGTTGTGGACATGGATCGTGGATGCCATGTTAAACTTTTAAGACAATACAAACTTATTACTCAAGATGGGTTTTACATATATGCTTCCGCTAAACATTGATACAATATTTATGTTTTGAACACCTTTCATATTGTTGGATTGAATTTACACTTGCTATTTACGTTGTTCAATATGATTGGTGGCTTGATCCTGGTCATGTCACGCCTCTAAGCGGTGATACTCCGCATAGTGGATTTTGGGGGTGTGACATTCCAAACCTTGTTACTCAAACAGCTGAGGCCGTTATTCAACAAACTCGTCATCCAGAACGCACTAACACTAATCCAACCTCTAGTGGTGAAACTCGTGAGAATACCAGGAATAATACTACTTATAGTATAGATATATGGATTAGTAAATTCCAAAAACAAAAGCCGAAATCCTTTAGTCACGCTAATAATCCAGTCGAAGCAAGGAACTGGATAGCTCATGTTGAAAAGATTTTCGGAGTTCTTGGAGTTCCGGAGCAATACAAAGTTAGATTGGCTACCTACAAATTTGAAGATGACGCACAGACTTGGTGGGAAGGATATAAGCAAGTCAAAGGAGGGGATGATTTTGACGCTAATCTTTCATGGGTCGACTTTCGTACCATCTTTTACGATAAGTATTTTTCGACCGCTGATAAAGAAGCTTATATCAGGGAGTATGCAATAATTCGACAGGGGAGTGATGAACCAGCCTCTGAGTTCATTACTCGATTTTCAAGGTTGACTAGTATTGTAGGAGACGTTGCAGGATCAGCAGAAGTTCAGGCAGAAAAATGCAAGTGGGCAGTCAATGATCGAATTCGGAAGTCGATCATGTATATGAAATTTAAGGATATCACCGAAGTTGCTGATGCAATTAAAACTTTTGAGTTCGAAAGGAAAGAATTTTTATCTCGAACTGGGGATAATAAGAAGAGAAATAGGGAAGGACAATTTAAGCAGGAAATCGGCCAATCATCCACTACGTCACAGCATCAAGATCGCAAAGTGCAAGGAAATCAAAACTCTGGAAATCAGGCACGTCCATGGCAACCTAGACTGCAAAACCCGAGGCCTGCTCAAAACCAGATTCAGTTGTATGCAGAACCTATTAAAGCTCAACCACTGAATCAACATGTAAACCCGAATCAGATTACATATCCTCTATGTAATACTTGTGGTAAGCGACATCAGGGCGTATGTCACCGAAGTACAGGAGCATGCTTTAGATGTGGCCAAACTGGACACATGATTAAGGAGTGTACGAAGAAAGACACTAAGAAGAATAACCAACCAAACGTTGCACCACCCAATGTTGGAGGAAGAGTTTTCACACTTTCTGCTACTGATGCTGCTAATGCCCCAGGTACTGTGTCGGGAACTCTTCAGCTTGGTAAACATAGTATCTATGTGTTATTCGATACAGGAGCGACTCATTCTTTAGTATCCCACTCGTTTACTAAGTACCTTCCGACAAGACCAACTCTCTTAAATCATACCTTAACCATTTCCACTCCCATGGAAAATTCATCCGTAATCACTTACGTATATAAAGATTGTCCGATCCGTATTGAATCTATTGTGTGTAAGGCAGACCTATTTCCAATACATATGTGTGACTTTGATGTTATTCTAGGGATAGATTGGTTGTCTAGACATCGTGTAACTATAGATTGTCATTCTCGCCGTGTTATTTTCGGTGATCTTCATCATCCTGATATTATATATCAGGGAACTCAAGCTCATAAATCTCTTAAGATTATCTCTGCGCTCAAGGCTCGAAAATTCATATCAAACGGCTGTGCTGGATTCCTAGCATCGATTAAGGATACTTCTGCTAGTGTTAAGAGTATCGATAGCCATTCCGTTGTTCGTGAATATCCTGATGTATTTCCGGATGAACTACCAGGATTACCACCCGACCGTCAGGTAGAATTCACCATCGACTTGATCCCTGGTGCCGAACCTATTTCTAAAGCTCCATACCGTATGGCCCCGATGGAACTGAAGGAGTTGAAGGAACAATTGCAAGAATTGTTAGATCTAGGATTCATAAGACCCAGTGTTTCACCTTGGGGTGCTCCGGTCTTATTTGTGAAGAAGAAAGACGGTAGTATGCGCTTATGTATTGACTACCGAGAGCTGAACAAGATTACTATTCGTAATCAGTATCCTCTGCCTCGCATTGATGATCTCTTTGATCAACTTCAGGGGGCTCAGTTCTTTTCAAAAATCGACCTAAGGTCCGGGTACCATCAGCTAAAGATCAAAAATGATGATGTTCCTAAGACCGCCTTTCGTACTCGTTATGGTCATTACGAATTTTTAGTTATGCCCTTTGGGCTAACTAACGCACCCGCAGTCTTCATGGATTTGATGAATCGCGTATTTCACAAATTCCTAGATAAATTCGTTATTGTTTTTATCGATGACATTCTGGTATATTCCAAGAGTCGTGAAGAGCATGAAGCACATCTACATGCAGTACTTGAAACCTTGCGGCATGAGAAGTTGTACGCTAAGTTTTCCAAATGTGACTTTTGGCTTCGCCAAGTGGCATTTCTAGGTCATGTCATATCAGCAGAGGGAATTATGGTAGACCCAACAAAGGTTGAAGCTATTACAAAATGGCCAAGACCTACTTCTGTTACCGAAATACGAAGTTTCTTGGGTCTTGCTGGCTATTACCGAAGATTTGTAGAAAGATTCTCGGTAATTGCTTTACCACTCACAAAACTCCTAAGGAAAGGGGTGAAATACTCATGGAATGAGGAACAAGAGAAAAGCTTTGAAGAATTGAAGAAACGACTTGTATCCTCCCCGATACTCGCTCTCCCTTCTGGATCAGGAGGTTACCAAGTCTATAGTGATGCCTCAAAGAAAGGATTAGGTTGTGTGCTAATGCAACATGGGAAGGTTATCGCTTATGCCTCCCGTCAGTTAAAGCCTTATGAAGTTAACTACCCTACACATGATTTAGAACTAGCCGCAGTAGTCTTTGCACTTAAGATTTGGCGACACTATCTGTATGGTGAAAGTTGTGACATCTTTACCGACCACAAGAGCCTCAAGTACATATTTACGCAGAAGGAGCTAAATATGAGGCAAAGAAGGTGGTTAGAACTTTTAAAAGATTATGACGTAAATATTCAATACCATCCAGGCAAAGCCAATGTGGTAGCTGACGCATTGAGCCGAAAGAATTCCGGGACTATATCTTGCTTACAAATTCAGCCTCGTATTAGGAGGGATCTCGAAAGAATGAACATTTGGTTTCAGGTTAGTAAATCTGATGGATATCTAGCTAGAATGCAGATTGAACCCGACCTCATATCACGGATCAAAGATGCACAAAAGCAAGATGGAGAACTTTGGGCAATTGTGCAAAATCTCGAGGTGGGTAAGCAATCTGAATTTAGTATAGACCATCAGGGGGTGATTTGGTGCGGCAAAAGACTTTGTGTACCCGATGACTCCACCCTTCGTGAGTCATTGTTAGCCGAAGCTCACAGCTCACCATTTTCAATTCACACAGGATCTACTAAGATGTATCGAGACTTAAGACAAAACTTCTGGTGGAATGGCATGAAGGAAGACGTTGCTCGATACGTAAGTAAATGTCTCACTTGCCAACAAGTGAAAATTGAACACAAACGAGCAAGCGGTATGTTGCAGCCTTTGGATATTCCCATATGGAAGTGGGATGAGATCACAATGGATTTTGTTACTGGTTTGCCTAAGACATTCAAGAAGAATGATGTTGTATGGGTTGTTGTCGATAGATTGTCGAAGTCAGCACATTTTCTACCAATTCAGCAAGGATTTTCGGTTAATAAGTTATCCGAAATATTTCTTCAAGAAATTATTTGACTCCATGGCACACCATCTTCCATTGTTTCCGATAGAGACCCACGTTTCACCTCACGATTTTGGAAAGGTTTTCAGGCAGCTTAGGGTACACGACTGAAGTTTAGTACGGCTTTCCATCCACAAACAGATGGGCAGTCGGAACGCACGATTCAGACCTTGGAAGACATGCTCCGAGCATGTGCACTTGAATGGTCTGGAAACTGGGATGAATATCTATGTCTTGTTGAGTTCGCTTACAACAATAGTTGGCAAGCAAGTATTGGCATGCACCTTTTGAGCTTTTGTATGGTCGGAAATGTCGAGCACCGATATGCTGGGATGAAGTTGGAGAAAAGATTATTGAAGGGCCAGAACTAGTTCAAATTACAAATGAAAAAGTCACTATGGCAAGAGAAAAACTGAAAGAAGCTCAGAGCAGACAAAAGAGCTATGCAGATCAAGATAGACGACCACTCGAATTTAAAATTGGCGACCATGTATTCTTAAAGGTATCACCTTGGCGTGGCGTTCGTAGATTTGGAATTAAAGGGAAGCTTAGTCCCCGTTTCATCGGTCCGTTTGAAATCCTTGAAAGAATTGGAGAAGTGTCATATCGACTGGCTTTACCTCCTCAACTCTCTCACGTTCATAACATTTTTCATGTCTCCTCGTTAAGAGGATATAATTATCATCCACTCCATGTCATTAGTTATCCGTTACTTACAATTCACGAGGATTTGTCCTACGAAGAGGAACCAGAAGCCATCTTAGATCGACAAGAAAGGGTTTTGCGTAGGAAAGTAATTCCGTTTGTTAAAATCCTCTGGAAAAATCACTCTGAACACGAAGCAACATGGGAATCTGAAGAATCAATTCGCTCTCTATACCCTAATCTATTCTAGAAATAGAATTTTAGTCGAAGTAACGGTAAATTTTGCTCTGTGATATATATTCAATTGTTCTGTTTACGGTCAATCATGCTTTACCTTATGTGAATATATATCTTAGCTATGATTAAGCATATCTATGTAGGAGATATCAGTACCAATAGTCACTCTATTATCTGTAAGTCTCCATTGACTTTTCGTACGGTAAGATATTTTATTAAGATGCGTTATAGGAGGACCATTAGGGCACATATGTAAGGTAATTGACAATTATAGTCATGACCTTAGTTATGAATTTCAGATACACATGTGTGTTTAGGAGATTATTATATAAGTTAGTAACTCTGCTATGAAAATTCCGTTTCCATTACTTATGTGATATATTCTTATTTGAAAAATTTCGAGGACGAAATTTCTTTTAAGGGGGTAATAGTTGTAATAACCATAAATTTAAAAACATTATTTTAGAAATAAAAGAATTATAATAATTTATAATAAACTAAACATTTATCTTATGATCCATCCTTCTGTATATCAACCAAAACTATTATTATTATTTATAAATTATCCAATAGGAAACCCTAATTAAGACACCCAAGCAATTCTGTACAAACCCTAGAATTTTCAGAATTTTCAGAATCAGGATTAGGGCCCCTAAAACTCAGGGGGGGGGGGGTATTCCCTACTTGACGATTATCCTAATAACTTGCTGTCGAAGTTGAAATTTTAAAATCTGTCGACTCAGCTAGGCTAGTCCCACACGTGGCAACCCTATGCATAAAATAAGTTTCTACGCGGGCCGCGTAAGGATAGGTTAAATGTTCACGCGGGCCGTGACAAGGTCAAAATTCACCTATAAATAGCAGCGATTGGGACTTGATTCTGGGCACAAAAACGACGAAGAAACTCAAAATACGCGCTGAGATATCGTCCAATTACTCTCAAAACACACACGAAACACTAATTAGTATAGCGGGGTGCTGCAGAACAGGGTATTAACTCAATCGCTGATACGATTCAATGTCCGATTGATTGAAATCAATCCAATGGATGTTTAAGTGCTGCTCAAATTTGGGTTATGCTTTGTCATTAGTCGTGATTCCGATGGATGTTTAAGTAATTTCACTTTGTCATTAGTTGTGATTCCGATGGATGTTTAAGTGTTTACACTTTGTCATTCGTTGTGAATCCAATGGATGTTTAAGTGATTTCACTTTGTCATTAATTGTGAATCCGATGGATGTTTAAGTATCGCACTTTGTCATTCGTTGTGAGGATTTTAATCTCGTGAGTTATCGTAAATGCTGTATTAAGTTACTAACCTAGTTTGTGTGCATGTTATTTAAATTAGGTTAAAAGACTAATCAGTAGTCTAAACTCTGTCGTATAAATCTGAAGATGTTAGTTAATTAAGTCGAATGTCTCTACTTGTATATTAACCTTAAGTTTAGTTGTCGTGTGGTTGTATCCTTATCAAATAAATAAATGGAATTATGACTTTTGTTTATGATACCACTGTTATTGTGACACGTCAGCCCTTCCGGGTTGGGGTGTTACAAGAATCACCCAAGTATATGTATCAAGTATAACAAGTAGTTTACATGTATTTGGATTGTTTTGTGTATTTGCTTAAAGAATAAAGTGTTGTCATGTTTTATAAGGTTAACATATTGCACCCAAAAAGTGTTTAAAATGAAAATGGGTCAAGTGTACTCACGGTTTTGCAAGCTTCCACTTGTTATTCCGTGAAGAGTTGTTGGTTTGGAGGTGGAACACCAAGTCCTTCTACACGAGGAAACATAGGTGTGTGAGTAATTTGGATGATAACGGAGGATTTAGAGTCGAAATTTAAAGTATAAATGTGACAACCCTCATAATTACATGTATCCGTACGATTTATTAATGATAATTAAAGTGCTTGATGACTGTGCTGAATGACTTAACTACTTTCTGATTACTGCGTCATACTTACATGTGCTTGTAAACACACTAGTCTTGTGCAGAAAATTGACTAAATAATCCTGTATGCTTTCCCAAGTGTTGGGAATTAAAAGTGTTGCAAAAACATATATATAGGACATTATATGGAATAACTTAGCACTTTAACGGAACGGTATCCAACCGAACAACCGGACACTACCCGGAATACTAAAATATTGCTAGAAGCATTGTCCTTATTTTTCTGAGCTAGTTATGGTTCCCGAACACCCTAACACCCACTAAAATACCAAGTAACTAACTACACCAACTAAACACATGGATTTGCATTGTTATCTAACTAATTACCATTCAAAGTTTCATTTAACCCCCCCCATGTGTGTATTTCGGTCATCATAGGGCCCCACCATAGATTTCTCTAAATCCTCCATGATCTTGCTTTAAATCTTCCTAGGATTTGCCTAGATTATGTATGGTACTTTTGAGACATGTTAACCAAGGGTTAATGTCATTAGATGGTTATAATATGGATGGAAGATCTCATTATCACCCACACTTGATCACCACCTCTCTCCCTCTTCTTCCTTAACCCACGGCCCCAACCCCACTACCCACCACCTCCATTTTCAACCACCCTTCATGTATTCCAAGGTGAACTAGAGGTGAAAGGAACTAAGTTAGGAAGCTCGGTGCTCACGGAACTTGAAGGACCTCTCTCGTTTGTTATTATCCTCAACATTTTCATCTTGATCTTCCCTAGCTTAAAAGCTAGTAGTAAGCTTCTTTGATCCTCATTTACTTCATGTTTATGGTGGTTAATAGTTATTTTATGATGAAATCTCTAGAACACTAAAAGATCATAAACAAAGTCTTGAACATAAGCTTTACATGAGATGAAATAATGCTAGAATGATGTTATTTTGAGTATGTATGATGTTACTTGGTGATTACTAGTAATATGATGATTGATCATCATATGGAACTTGTTAAAGCATGATTAAAAACATGGTTTAACAAGTTAGAGGTGATTATGTGCTTGTATGAAATAATCATCTTCTAGTCTACGCATGAACTTGAAAGAAAAATGATTTTCTTGAAAAATAATAAATCCAGTGAACTAGTGATCTTGTAGATCTAAAACTTGTGAACGATTTTCAAAGAGAACCAAGTTTAAAAGGATGATTTTTAGAAGAACATGTTTTTATTAAACCAACACTATTTTAAATAACAACATAAGTGTAGAGATACTTTTAACACAAGAAGATGTTATAAGTAAACATTTTTGTAAATTATATTTACAAGTTGTGAACATCTAAAAATCCCGAGAATGAGATTTTTACAAAAGTAAACACACTTTGGAGAGTAACTAAACCCACTAAACACCCCACTAAGTTACTACGCGTTTTTATGAAAAACCAAGTTCATGTTATTATGTAAAGTGCATTGTTTTTGCACTTGACTAGTGTAATGTTTTTTGGTAACTTGTTGTTGATTGATTGAATGATTTCCGAAAAGAAAATGATATGCTAATAAGCATGGATACCTCCATTTACAAAGGAAACTCTGGCGAAATTTTCTAAAATTCCAACACTTAGAAAATATTTTCTAAAACAAGTGTTACAAGTATACTTTTAGCCTTGTTTTCAAAATAAACTTCGCCAAAGGTTTTGTTACAAAATACAAAGTATCGGAGGTTGACTTTTACAAGTAAAATGGATAAATATATATTTAGAATATATATTTTATATTAGAACACTTGTATGGATACTTGTTTATTTTGTGAGATAGTTATATTATTTTAGGGTAAAATAATGTAACTTAACAATATAACTTGACATATTGGACTGTGTGGTATGTGATAAAAGTAATGAGTAAATAAACCATACGTAGGATACGTGTTATGCATGAGAAACTGATTGTTATTCGTACCTTATTAGGACGTGCTTGATTTCTGATTATTAGAGTAACTAATCTAACCGAGCAAACCAAGGTTAGTTCACACACTCTCTAAGGCATGGGAATCCCGGTGGTTGGGAATGGGTTAAATAATTAAAACGGAACCTACATATCCTCCTTGGGTAGGATATGTACCGCCATCCTCCTTAGGTAGGATGCCAATATTAATCCTGCGTATTCTCCTTGGGTAGAATACGTACGTTCGTCCTCCTTGGGTAGGACAACAACCTTAAAACCTACTAGACAAAACTCTATCATTAAGTCCCTCATTTTATATCGACTTAATCGCCGAGGCCAATGGTGAGCGGGTCATTAGTTAATAGCGCTATTAGGTTTAACAAACCTCACACCATGCCAGTCGGACAGGCGTGTACTAATGGACTATGGCAAACTGTCAATGATGATAGACATTGACGTAGGGCACAACTATTGTTCGTCAGTTTTCGATATGGTAACGGTCTAGTGGTTCACATAGGGAAGCCCCCACTGATTATGGATATGGTTTGGGTAATAAAGAAGGAACTGGTTAATCATACTTTCAACTATGGGGTAACCCCCACGACAAATAAGCCAGCGAAAGACAAACCATGTTTTCGAAAACAACGTAAAACTAAACCACCAATCGTGAACTCACTCAACTTTGTTGTTGACTCATTGTTACATGCCTTACAGGTCGCTAGATGCTTATGGAGCTTGCACGTGGAGGAGGTCATTATGGGATGCGGACTGTTATGTCCCGTGCTTAATAAATAAACTTTATGGAACTTATGTTTTGGTCTTTAAACTTACGAACTATGAACTTATGTTTTGAACTTACGTTTTATGCTTCCGCTGTTAACTTAAAATTGGTTACTCTCTTTTGGTCACCAATTGTATTGTGGTTGGTTTTATTTACTTAATTATGTTGTTCAATATGATTGGTGGCTCGATCCTGGTCATGTCACGCCTCCAAGCGGTGATACTCCACATGGTGGATTTTGGGGGTGTGACAGATTGGTATTAGAGCCATTGGTTATAGTGAACTTGGTTTTAAAAAGGGGGAAAGCTTTTTGACAAAACCAGACTATAACCTATACAGTGCTTAACGATCCACAACGACGCTTCGCTCCACGTGCAAGACTCGACACAATAGGTGGTATGATTTATGTTTATATTGTCGGTTAGACAGCTCACACTGTGCACTAGTTAACGTGATAACTGCTATTTGAACCTTGTGTTCTTACTCTCTCCTGTTATCCCACGATTACGCACTTTCGCGACACTTTTATCACTTACGTTGCTTCGTTGTGAAGATCATGAACGGACGCGGAGGACGTATCAACCTAACTCAAGCCCAGTTGACGGCTTTGATCAACGAACGAGTGGCTGAGGCACTCGCAGCTGTCCCTGCAGGAGGTATAACCTGCCATATCAACCCATCTTAGGATGTTTAGATCCTACTCTCGCGAACCAACTCTCGTGTTTAATCTTGTCTTTATTCTCGCGTCACAGGTCAACATGCTCAGCCTCCCGTATGTACGTTCAAAACATTCATGGATTGCCGACCTAGTACTTTCAGCGGCACAGAAGGAGCTGTAGGCCTTCTTCACTAGTTCGAGAAGCTTGAGTCTGTTTTCGAGATGTGTGAATGCCCTGAAGATCGTAGGGTGAAATATGCTACTGGAACACTCGAAGGTGCTGCGTTAACCTGGTGGAAAGCACAGGTTCAACTGCTAGGGCTGGCGGTTGCTAATGCCACCCCATGGAACGGTTTCAAAGAACTGATCAAAGAAGAGTACTGTAGTCGTGACGACATGCACAAGCTAGAGGTAGAATTTTTCAATCTGAAGATGACGGGGTCTGAAATCGAGGCATACACAAAGAGGTCGAACGAATTAGCTATCCTGTGTCCCACTATGGTGGATCCTCCTATCAAACGTATCGAGTTGTACCATAAGGGGTTGGTGCCAGAAATTCAAAGCCACGTGACCTCAGCTAATCTTGGCACCATTCAGCAAATCATCAAGTTGGCTCATCGTCTCACTGATCTGGCAGTTGAGCAGAACAAGTTGCCCAAGCGTATTAGCGCTACTACTACTGATGCTCCCAATGATAACAAGCGCAAGTGGGATGGAAATTCGGGCAAGGGTTCTACTTCAGTTTAGTCTCAGCAGCGAAAGACTGATGACTACCAGAGTCCTGGTCAGCAATCTTCTGGTAATCAAGGACAGAGTGGATACCGAGGGAACCACCCCAAGTGAAACCGGTGCAACAAGCATCATAGCGGGCAGTGCTACAAGGGTCGTTGTCTGAGGTGTAACAAGTTTGGCCATGAAGCAAAGGATTGCAGGGGCGCACGACCAGCAAATCAGAATTGCCAACAACAACAACAAGCTCCACAGAACCACCAACAGCAGCAACAACAGGGCAATAAAGGATGCTTTCAGTGTGGCGCTGAAGGCCACTTTAAGAGGAACTGTCCTCAGTTGAACCAGAATCAGAAAAACAACAACCCAGGAAACGGGAACAACAATGGAGGCAACAATAGGGGTATCAATAATGGCAATGGTTCCAGGGGACGTGTTTTCGTGCTGGGTCAGGGTGATGCAAGGAACGATCCCAACATTGTGATGGGTAAGTTCTTTCTGGACGACTTCTTTGTTACTGTTTTATTTGATTCGGGTTCCGATACTAGTTATGTGTCCTTAAAAGCTAGCCAAATGCTTAAGCGCACTCCAACACTTTTGAACACCAAACACACGGTAGAACTAGCAAACGGTAAAAGTCTTGAAGCCACACACATAGTTAAAGGTTGTAACCTCGTCTTAGCTGGTCAGACCTTCTCTATCGATCTTATTCCTATCGTACTTGGTAGTTTCGACGTCGTTATTGGGATGGATTGGCTATCTCATCATCAAGCGGAGATTATTTGCAAGGAGAAAATCGTCCGCATTCCTCGTTCTGGTGAAGAACCTCTCATGATTTATGGCGACAAGAGTGGTGCTGTTGTGGGCATCATCTATTTCCTTAAGGCCCAGAAGTGTTTGCGAAAGGGCCACACTGCCATTCTAGCACTCGTTACTGACACATCAACGGAAAAGAAGATAATTGAAGACATTCCTATTGTGCGCGATTTTCCTGAGGAATTACCTGGTCTTCCGCCTCATCGACAAGTCGAGTTTCAAATCGAGCTAGCTCCTGGAGCAGCACCAATAGCTCGTGCACCTTATCGACTAGCTCCGTCAGAACTTGAAGAACTGTCCACGCAATTACAAGAACTCTTGGAAAAGGGTTTTATACGTCCTAGCTCTTCGCCCTGGGGAGCTCCAGTCTTGTTTGTGAAGAAGAAAGACGGTACTTTCAGAATGTGTATTGACTATCGCGAACTTAACAAGGTGACCGTGAAGAATCGTTATCCTCTTCCATGTATTGACGACTTGTTCGACCAGCTGCAAGGGTCGAGCTTTTACTCTAAAATTGATTTGAGATCGGGATACCATCAGAAGAGAGTCCGAGATGAGGACGTCTCCAAAACAGCATTCGGAACTCGTTACGACCATTACGAGTTTCTGGTCATGCCTTTCGGGTTGACAAACGCACCTGCCGTCTTCATGGATCTCATGAACCGAGTATGCAAACCTTACCTGGATAAATTTGTCATAGTTTTCATCGACGATATCCTGATCTATTCGAAAAGTCAGGAAGAACACGAGCAACACCTGAGACTTATTTTGGAACTCCTTCGAACAGAGCAGTTGTATGCCAAATTTTTGAAACGTGACTTCGGGCTTCGCTAAGTCCACTTTCTAGGCCATGTGGTGAACAAGGATGGGATTCATGTGGATCCATCCAAGGTTGACTCGATCAAGAACTGGCATGCACCCCATACACCAACAGAAATCCGCCAATTCTTGGGTTTGGCAGGATATTACAGAAGGTTTATCAAGGATTTCTCAAAAATTGCGCAACCTCTCACTTCATTGACTCAGAAGGGTGTCACCTATCGTTGGGGTGATGCACAGGAATCTGCATTTCAGCACTTAAAAGACAGACTTTGTAGCACGCCTATCCTCTCATTGCCTGAAGGCACAGATGATTTTGTGGTTTATTGCGACGCTTCCATCCAAGGACTTGGTTGCGTGTTGATGCAACGTGACAAGGTCATTGCCTACGCCTCGCGCCAACTTAAGGTTCACGAAAGGAACTACACTGCACACGACTTGGAATTGGGAGCAATTGTTTTCGCACTTAAGATATGGAGACATTACCTGTACGGTACCAAGTGCACCATTTACACCGATCACAGGAGTCTCGAGCATATCTTCAAGCAAAAGGAGTTAAACATGCGACAACGTCGATGGGTCGAGCTCTTGAATGATTATGAATGTGCGATCAAGTACCATCCGGGCAAAGCCAATGTTGTGGCCGACGCCCTCAGTCGAAAGGATACTATACCTAAGCGTGTACGTGCGTTACAGCTTACCATTCACTCTAACCTTCCCGCTCAAATTCGTGATGCTCAGGTTGAAGCATTGAAAGCAGAAAACATTAGGGCTGAGTACTAAGGTCAAACTTTGTCACACCATGTTTTCAGAAACAACGTAAAACTAAACAACCAATCGTGAACTCACTCAACTTTGTTGTTGACTCGTTGTTACATGCCTTACAGGTCACTAGATGTTTATGGAGCTTGCACGTGGAAGAGGTCATTTTGGGATGCGGACTGTTATGTCCCGTGCTTAATAAATAAACTTTATGGAACTTATGTTTTGGTCTTTAAACTTATGAACTATGAACTTATGTTTTGAACTTATGTTTTATGCTTCCGCTGTTAACTTAAAATTGGTTACTCTCCTTTTGGTCACCAATTGTATTGTGGTTGGTTTTATTTACTTAATTATGTTGTTCAATATGATTGGTGGCTCGATCCTGGTCATGCCACGCCTCCAAGCGGTGATACTCCGCATGGTGGATTTTGGGGGTGTGACAAATAATCAACCAAAATCAACCAAATTTTGGTTGATTATTTTAGAAAAAAAATACACCGTTAGTCCTTGTGGTTTCTGCCAAATTTCAATGTCGGGTACTAATAATTTTTTGTTGCAAAATCAGGTATTAACGTTCTAATTTGTCACAATGTTGAGTACTAAGGTCAAACTTTGTCACAATGTTAAGTACTAAGGCCAAACATTGTTAATTTTTTTTTGTTAACTCTTACTAATATGACTAAAATGACCTTTAATAACTAGAGGGTATTTTTTAATTAATTATATTTGACTAAAATAATTTAAAGTAATGTTTTCTGTTTTATTTATATTTTTTTATAAAATTAAATGGATTTGAAGTTTATTATTTATAAGGTTTATAAATGATATGCTAGTAAAATAAACTTTTTAACTTAATCTAAATAATAAACTAAGTTAACATTTATAAAAATAACTAAAACAAAATTTCAATCTAAGAATATGACACTTTTGGAAGTTGAAATGAATATGGGGCTTTGCTTCTGTATGATAAAACGAACAAATAGCATGTAATATTCGTACCAGTTTGCGATGTTATGTACAAGAATTTCATCGCCGAAGTTCCAATATGCCAACACAGCTTTGATCAATTGTAGAGACGGTTGGGAATTGTGTGGGAATGAGGTTGCATCGGGTCAAGAGAAGTATATTTATACTCGAATTGAAGATATAACGGATCGAGAGGTTGATGGAAATTTCAGAGTTAAACGGGCTAGCGGATTTATACGTGTCACAAACGAGTTGTTAGGTCTGATTATGATGTAGATAAATATTAACGAAAAAAACGAGTTAAACGGACAATTTTTACGGATCCGATATGGTCGGAATCCGACGATTTTGCCGGAGAAGACCCCTTGGAAGGCGGGCTTTCTTTTTGTTTGATTTAACAAGTTTAGTTATTAACACATATATTCCCTGCGATTTTTAAGTTTTACAAAATGACTAAAAATTTTAATTATTATAGAGCATTTTAGTCATTTTAGTAAGACTTATTAAACCAATGAGGTGGTGGTTCATTGGCAAAGGCAAAGTCTTTAAACACCTTGGGAGGGGTATGTCTTGGGTTCAAGTCCCACAGACAACAGGAATAAAAGAAATTTGCCGTTCAAAAAAAAAAGTAAGACTTATTAGAAAGTTAACAAGGTTTGACCTTATTACTCAACATTATGACAATGTTTTGTCTTAGTACTCAACATTGTGACAAATTAGAACGTTAATACCTAATTTTGCAAGAAAAAAACTATTAGTATCCGACATTGAAATTTGGTAGAAAGCACAACGACTAATGGTGTAATTTTTCAATATTTTAGGATAAAATCACTTTTTAACCTAGTCACATAAAACAACCCAGAAGGCATAAAGTTGACTTGCGAGTTCACCATATATATAGCATGTGTTAAATGTTTGCTACCCGTTTCAAAAAATTGTTCAACCACTTGTACATGAACCAGGGAAAAACCACTTAAAAGCATTCAAAACAAGGCATGCAAAACTCACCTACATCCTATAAAATGATGTCACGTTTTTCACTTGTTTGTTTGGACTCATTTTAGCCCAAACCGCTTCATCGTCACCACCAGTCGCCATTGATCCCCTCCCTCCAGTTGTTGATCACGATCAGATCACCACCAGCCTCGTAGTCAAATGTGATGAATCGGGCACCACCACATTTTCTCTCTTTAAACCAATGGACACCATTCTGACCTTAGATCTAATCTGCCTTGCCCGATCACAAGAACTTTCGATTTTCATCGCACACCACCACTAGGCCATCTATCTATCTATCACCATGTTATACATATTTTATAGTTAAGAGGACTATTGTTGTAATTGTCAGTTCACTAGGGACTTAATTGTAATAATGTACTTAATTGTTAGTTAGGTAATTGGGTAAGTTAGTTGTCAACGAATTGCTTGATCGATCTATTACTACTCTGGTTTCTCTATTCTGATTCTATGAGAGCATTTGATCCTATCTAAATCGCAATTCCTAATCAATCGGTGTGACAGAGCAATTTGGTAACCAGATGACGTAGCGAAATCAGTCTTGGAGCAAGATTACGAAGAATCGGTTGGGTTATTCTGGAAACTCACTGATGGGTAAAGTTCTTGTACAAATAATCTTAACATACTAAACATACAAATTGAAGGAAAA
>JARYGA010001040.1:0-29057 GCA_030545235.1 Helianthus tuberosus | reverse complement strand
CGAAGCCAAAACTCACATTTTGAAAACTTAGCGTAGAGCTTCTCATGCTGAAGAAGTTTAAGAATACAACGAAGGTGCTTCTCATGGTCAGTCTGATTCTTTGAATAAATAAGGATGTCATCAATGAAGACAATGACAAACTTGTCCAAATAGGGTTTGCAAACGCGATTCATGAGGTCCATGAACGCTGCTGGTGCATTAGTCTCGTAATGACCATAGCGAGTTCTGAATGCAGTCTTGTGCACATCTTCATCTCTAACCTTCAACTGATGATAACCTGACCTTAAATCGATCTTGGAGAAGTAACTTGCCCCTTGCAATTGATCGAACAGATCGTCGATCCTGGGTAATGGATATCTATTCTTGATTGTAACCTTGTTCAGCTCTCGATAATCAATGCATAAATGCATTGATCCATCCTTTTTCTTCACAAACAGGATCGGTGCTCCCCAAGGAGATGAGCTAGGCCTAATAAATCCTTTCGCCAACAAATCATCCAACTGAGTTCTCAACTCTTTCATCTCAGTTGGGGCCAACCGGTAAGGTGCTCTTGCAACGGGTGCTGCTCCAGGTATAATGTCGATTCTGAACTCCACTTGCCTATCTGGTGGTAAACCAGATAGTTCTTCAGGAAATATTTCTGGGTACTCAGAAATGACAGGAATGTCTTCCGCCTTGGGCTTTGGTTCATCAATAGTTACTTGTGCCATGTAGATGACACAACCTTTCTTCAAACACCTTGACGCCTTAAGCATAGATACTTGCTTAGGCAACCCATACTGAGTATCTCCTTGTATGGTAAGTGGCTCACCATACGAAGTCTTGACAACTACTTGTTTCTTGTCGCAAATGATTTGGGCTTGGTTATGAGATAACCAATCCATGCCTATCACTATGTCGAAACCAGCTAATTTCAAAGGAAGCAAAGACAATGGAAAAAAGTGGTTCCTGATGGATATAAAATATCCATCTAACACAGTTGAGGCAGTTTCTATGGTACCATCGGCCAACTCTACTTCATATTTCATGCTTAGGGTTTTAACAGGCAGATTTAACAATTTACAAAACTTATCATCAACAAATGACTTATCTGCACCCGAATCAAATAATACCCTTGCATAAACATCATTAATAAGAAAGGTACCTGTTATCACGTTATCATCCTGAACTGCTTCCCGTGCAATCATTTGAAAGACCCTAACGTTGGTCTTTTTGCCTTCTTCGGGTTTCTTGGCATACTTTGGGCAGTTGGACTTGATATGCCCTTTCTCGTTACAGTTATAGCACGTTGCATCCTTTATCTTCTTGCAGTCTAACGTCTTGTGCTCATTCGACTTACAAATCCCACAAGCCCTGGGCTGCGATTGGGATTTTGATTCGTACCTGCATTTTCCCAGATGACGTTTCTTGCAAATTTTACACTTGGGCTTTTCACCCGATTGTTGGTCCTCTTTCTTGAACCCTGAACTCTTCTTGTGATCAGAGTTCCCTTTGTGCTTCTTGTCCGAATGGTGTGAGTTATCATCCTCATGTTTTCTCTTCCTAGTATCAGAATTTCTAAGCGATCTCTGCCTGACCGCATCAAGGGTAAGAGATAGTGACAGATCGGCTATAGATCTAAAGGTAGTCATTCGATATGCTTTCACACTAGCTTTGATTTCCGGGGCTAAACCCCCAATGAAACGGGCTATCCGCTTTGGTTCCGGCGTCACTAAGTAAGGAACCAATCGAGACATAGTATTAAAACTCGTAAGATATGCCTGACAGTCTAAATTCTTCATAACCAATGTCAGGAAGTCGGTCTCGATCTTCTCAACCTCATGTTGAAGACAGAAATTTTCCTTGATCAGAGTCACAAACTGATCCCAAGACAGATTGTACAACGGGATCTTTCCAGTAGCTTGGATTAGAGACCTCCACCAAGCTAGTGCTTCTCCTTTAAATGACTGAGATACAAACTTCACAATATCTTGCTCTACACACCCGCTAATATCAACTACCGTATCCATCTCGTCTAGCCACGTCATGCAATCGATGGCTCCTTTTTCCCTAGTGAAATCCCTGGGCTTGCAGGAGACAAAATACTTATAAGAACAGGTTTTTGCTCGCGGCTCCTTATCAAACACGATCTTCTTAGATGGAATACTATGCTGATTTGATGAATGTCGGTCATCATCCTTCTTTGACTCATGAGTTTTAGATGGTGGCTTGTTATGAGCTACAGAGTGAGTCTTAGGGTGTGATTTAGAATGAGGTGCAGATAGGGTCTTGCTTCAAGTACCACTAGATTCATTATCTCGTCTGTCAAGAGCTCGAGTAACGACATTGTCTATTAATGCCTGTAGTTCTGCACCAGCTATGTTGATTCTGGTGGTGTCATGATTCTCTCTTGGATGACTGTTGATTTCTTCAGATTCTGCCATGTAGCTTGATTGCTACATAAAATGATGACAATGATTCATTCAGAGATCTAAAACAGAAATGTCATCTTGATAATTTATTAACCATGGCATTAATGAACCATATTGGTTAATTTGTTAAGTATTTTCATTCAGGATTTTTCATTATAATAATCCTTAGTTATAATTAAATATAATAATGGCACAAAAGGCCAAGTCACAAGGACACATTCAAATTATAAGCCAAGATCTTATAGGATCGAGGCACTAAGGCTTGAATCATAGTTCATTACCTTTCCTTGATAGGGAGTCGTAGACTACAACTGTCTTTAGTCTCAAAGGACATTAATTACGACCCGTAGGTACTTCATCACTAATGGATGATTAAAATAAGAAAGGAATTGGAAGGGTCCAATATAAGGATGACTTATGTGATTTTATCGAATCACATTTGCCAGGAGTGTTAACATGTTTTCAGATGTTAACAAGGATTTTAAATCTTACAAGGAACTACCATCCTGGCCCTGTCTTAAAATGACACATGGCTAGGTTTTTCCTTTAAGATTATTCTTTAATATATATAATGGCAGATTAAAAGGAATGATATTTTATTTTATTTCATATATTATTTTCATTCATATAATGATAATTGAAATTTTAAATTTAACACATTCCATAATTAAATAAAAAGAGTACATAAATGCCCTAAACGGGACTTTAACAGAAATGACTTGCCCACGCAGGGGCTAAACTGGAAATACATGTCCTCGCAGGGACTGAATACATAATTGGATGTCCACGCAGGGACTTGATTGAAACAAGGAAATTACAATACAATAAATAAATAAGGAATCTTCAAAAATCCCTTTTCTTCTTTCCCTTGATTAAATTCGCCAGACCTTTGAGAAATCCTCGGTGGTTCCTACGCTCTTCTTGGACCTCCCGTTCCACCTGACTCAACCTTTGAAGAATCTCCTGTTGCTGCGGTGGCGGTATCTGCGGCGGCTGTGGCTGCTGGTGCTGCGGAGGTTGAGGAGGTGGCGGGTATTGGTACCCATAGGCTGGGTATCCAGTCCCCCCAGGGAGCTCCATAAGGCCCTTCAGGATGGAGAGCATTGTAGTTCGCCGCTACGAGGTATGGGTCAACTTTGGCGTAGTTGTAGTTAGTATGGGCTGGCTGCTCAAAAGGGTTATACGCCGCTGCACCGGCGTATGAAGGAATCGGGTTATCATAACCCATTGGTGGTGGTGCGACTGGCGCAGAGTCCACCTCAGAAACGGGGTTTGAAGGCCCACCCATCTGCGGGTCTTCATAAAGTGGCAGATAGTGACTGCCACTGGAAGGTTGAGGGGTGCTGATATGGATTCCCCCTCGCACGGACATCCGTGTGTTTGATCTTCTCTGCCTCGGTGGCTCCGGAGGCGGCTGCTGCTCTGGCGGTGGTGGTGGTGGAGTGACCGCTATAAAACGTGAATCCTCAGAGGGATCCTGTTGTTGCTGCTGCGGTGCTGAGTGGTAGGAGGGAGTAAACACCCAGTCGTATTGGGCAAACCTTGCCTCATAGCTATCTGGACCACGATAAGGTGATCCATGAAAAGACGACCCATCTGAAATCTCGATGGGGTGAGTAGGTGTCCCAGATGGTGGTTCGGCGTGATCCGGGTCATCATCCATCTCCATGTCCTAAGCTTCAGGGAAATGGTCTTCGGGGCCCAATGGGTTATGACCCATTGGTTCTTCAATCAGATTTTCTGGGTTAAACCGGCTCTGGAAATATGGGGTTGGGTCTTGAAACGCGCGGTGTGACCCAGACCGCTGCAGTGGTAGGTAAGAGTGGTGCGAATCATTGGGCTCGTTCTCCGATTGCAGCCCAAAGGAATGATGGTAAGAAGGTGATGAACTTAGTGAGACAGATCGCCTCGCGGGCTCCAAATAAGTCCTCCAGTCTTCTTGAGGACTGGTGCTCATGGTAACAGACGGAGTTCGCCGATGGGAAGGTCCGGCCTCGTAATCGTTGGGGGCGTTGAATGGCCCTTTACCTCGTCCTCCTCTTTGAAACCTTGGCGGCATTTTGTTGAACCTGTAAAAACAAACAAAAGGACAACAAAGGAAAAAATAAAGGACAAAATAAAATAAATTAGGATTAGTCCTAAGTTCTTTGTCTAGACTCGGAAGTCGAGGAATGTGCAAACTGTGTCATTGAGATTAAACACAAAAGGCTAGTGTTTAATTCACTCAATGTTGGCTCTGATACCAACCTGTCACACCCCGATATTTCCACATATTACCGGTGGGCCCGGTGGGGAGTATCGTGACGTAGTTGATATCATCATAGACAAATTATCACAGTTTAATACACAACGGAAGTCAAAAGATAAGAACATTACAAACCGAATCAAAGTAATATCAATTATTACAAAAACGGTTGTAAGGGATCCACAGGCGGATCAAAGTTAAAAGGAACATTGTTCAACAGATTTGTAAACATCTAAGCTTGCAAGACTCTTTATTGATGCTAGGAGTAGCCAGCATATTCCGTCTAGTACCTGCACTTAGCCTTTTTGGAAAATACGTCAGTTTACACTGGTAAATACAATTAACCGACTCATTTTTGAAAATGTTTAAGAAAATTGATTTGAATGCAGAAGGCACAAAATAATCTTTTATAACTTGGGATAATTATTTAAAGATAAACTTGTTAAAGAATTACATGTTTATTATACGTTCAGTAGCCCGGCCTGAAAACCGGGTTAAAGATTAATAGACACACCACATAATATATCCCACGACGAGTTATTCTCGAACAGGTGGGTATATTATTTTTACATGTGCACCGGCAGGTGTATGCCTACACCCCGTGCTTAAGTCGTGGCTATTTCAATGAATGAGCCGAGGATATCCAGGACATGGTCATTAACCCCCCAAAGGATTAAAATAAACATAACAGATTAATCGGGTTATCTCAATAATTTAACCTTCATACGATTAAAGATTCAATACCCGACCAAGCGGTATTTTACATACCGTACCCCAAGCCCGTATAAGGGAAAATAAGTTAAAAGTATTTACCTGAGCAAATTATACAAATTTATCCCAGCCGTACAAATCAGCAAGTGCAGTTATCTTTTACTGGTCTCCTAAATCTGGAATGAAGGTTTTAATTAACCTATTAGATTCCTAACAGGTCTTACTTAAGTCTAAACTTAGACCGGTTAGTTTTATAGGAAGATATACGGTTCAAAATGCAAGATTAAGCGAAGACCGGATTAGAATGTGGTTTAGTCCCGACAAGTATGAAGACTTGTGTAATATGGGTAAACTAAACACATTCTGGATTTTGAGATAAAAATGATAAGATTTGACCCGTTTCGGTTAATTTATGCAAACTAGTTACATAAATCGTACCGAACGCGATAAATGCATAACGGGTAACCAAAAGAGTCATGAACAGGTTTCCTAAGTCAATATGCCTTAAATATGTTGTGATATCAGTAGGATATCTTCCATTATGCCCAAAATGGATTTTAAACTCAAATTAAGCCCCGTTGGGGGTATTTTGGTCATTATAAAGGTTATAAAAGAGGTTAATTATTAATATGAGATTCTGGACTGAAAAGATCAGTAAAAATATTTATTTTTATAAGTCATAACAGTAGGGTATTGTATATATGTGAAATTTATCATTTTTAACCAAACTATGCACCGTAAGGGCATTTTGGTAATTTCACCTAGGCTTTAAAGGTCAAATTTAGAAACCTGAGTTCAAAAATTTTGCTTACTGTTAAAGTATAAAAATTTACTTAAGACATCAGCAAGTATTAAGTCTTATATGTTAAAAATAATTCTAACCCATACTATGCGTTTAAAACACGTAAAAATCGGTTTTAAGCGATTTTCGGGTTATAACAGGAAATCTGAGTCTTTTATCAGTTTAAAAGTTTCAAAATATTTTATTTATCATATAAAATCAGTAGCAAAAGGTTTGGTATCAAAATGTTATGTAAAACTCATTTTATTAGCAAAAAGGGTAGAATTGTTAATTACCGAATTAAGGCAAGAACCCTATGTTATGATCAGTTTAAAAATAAATAAAAATCTTCAAAAATCCAAAAATATTATATTACATCAGGGGGTAAAAATTTTGGTGTCAAAATTTTGGTTTAAATAAATAAAAAGCTTCTAAATTACGATATTGAGCATAACTCCTAATTTAGAACTCAAACTGATGTCAAATTTTTATGACATGTTTATAAATCAGTAACAAAGGTTTTTATCCTTTCATATTTTCAAAAATCTCGTTTTTATATTAAAAGGGCATAATGGTCAATTTTAGGCATATAACGGAAACATGCAATGAACTAGGATTACAAAGGAACCACATTGTATAAACTCAGAGGGTTATACTAATATGTAACATGGTCCTAATGGAACCATAAGGCATTTCTAAAACAATCTAAATCGGGTCAGAACTGAAAGTCAAAGCAAAAGTCTACCATTGCGACTTTCGGTTCCGAACCGAGCCTAAACTCAAAATTGTCGGGTTGAGCATGCTTAGACATGTTCTTACATTAATTACCAAATTATAAGAGTTTTAAAACAGGTTTTATGGCTTCTACATTGTTAATTATAAGTTTATTTGAAAAATAGCTTTCTGTTGACTTTTTATAATTAAGTTTGACCCGATAATTGACCTAGTTAGAGTGTTAATCAGTGGGTTCCCTTTTAAGGGTTTATTACCCACATAATTACCAACTCATAGCCACTTTAAATTCGAAAAATGACTGGACCATTAGTGATTAATCACTAAGTCAAAGCTTAATTACAACGTCTTTGACTTTAGGTCATTAAACTAATAAAACACGAATTTGAGAGGTTAAGGAAGCTTACTGAAGTACTTAGTATGAAAATGAAGCTTAGGGAATCTTGATTGAGGTCCAGAAATAATGTTAGAATGATTTTTGTGTGAACAAGTTCAAGTGTTGCAACATGGAGCCTTATATAGTGATTTTAATTGCACAAGATCATGCCAACAAGGTCTACAACTGATCCCTGATGAATCCCAAGTGTCCCTATGCATGAAAATCTGTTGGCCAAGCTCCTGAATTTGAAAACCATGCATCTAAGGCGGTGGAACTGGCTGGAACAGGCATCTGTCCATTTTTACTGCCAGCGACAGCCTTACGGACCGTAAGCAAAAACTCATGCGGTCCGCATCCACCTCTTACGGACCGTAAGTCCACTCTGATGCGGTCCGCAACCAACCCTGAACTGAACTACCCAGTTACAGTCCTTGCGGACCGTAAGCCTAGGCCCATACGGTCCGCATCCGTTGACCAGAAGACAAATTTTTTTTAACTTTTAGGCTTTGACCATGCAACTTCTATAACTTCGAATCTCATGCCTTTTTCCAGTAGAGGGGACCATATAATCAGACCTTGCATGCCCTTGCATGTGTTGCCATGCACTTACAAGTTCTTGGACTTATTGAAGAAAGTATTTGAGTGAAATTTTGTCGTAAAAACACATAAGATCTATTCTTTGCAAATTTGAAGTATTTATCACATTAGTTAACCGGATTTGAATCTATATCAGATGTTTATAAAAACATATTAAGGTTTGGAATTAATAAAAAGGTCACTCAGAGGTAATAATTTTAATATGTCGACACCTTTAATTCCTTCAGATATTTTTCAACATGATCCGGTTTTATAACACGTTTACCTTCCATGGCACATGTCTGTATAACATTGATCGCGATTTTACGAGGTGTTACAATCAATAGGGGTGCAGTCGAGAGATACTGCTTTAGTTCCTGTAAGGCTGCTTCATGCTTTTCTCCCCATTCGAATTTCTTATTCTTCTTTAGGATATCGTAGAATTCTTTGCATTTTTCCGAGGATCTTGATATAAACCTGTTTAATGCTGCTACTCGCCCTGTTAATCTTTGTACATCTTTCATGTTTGAAGGTGACTTGATATCCAATATGGCTTTAATCTGTTCTGGGCTTGCTTCGATCCCCCTTTTAGTCACCATGTATCCCAAAAACTTTCCTGCCCCCACTCTAAAATGGCATTTGGCAGGATTCAGCTTCATATTGTACTGGTCCAGGATATCGAATGCTTCTTCAATATCCCGGAGATGATCCTCAGCCTTCTTAGATTTTACCACCATATCATCAATGTATACCTCCATGGTGTCCCCCAGCTTGTCTTTGAACATCATGTTTACCAATCTTTGGTATGTTGCACCTGCATTTTTTAAACCAAAGGGCATTGCAGTATAACAATAAATACCTGTCGGTGTCATGAAAGCAGTATCCTCCTGATCCGAGGGTTCCATTTGGATCTGCTGGAATCCTGAGGAGGCATCCATGAAGGTTAACATCTCGTGGCCAGCAGTAGCATCCACCATTGAATCAATATGAGGTAGAGGAAATGGGTATTTGGGACAAGCTTTGTTCAAGTCTGTGTAATCTACACAAACTCTCCATTTCCCGTTTTTCTTTTACACCACGACTACATTTGCTAGCTATTTGGGAAATTTCACTTCCCTATTCATCTTGCCCTTTAACAATCTTTCAACTTCTTCCTGAATGATTGTGTTCCATTCTGGAGCAAACTTCCTTCGTTTCTGTTGGACAGGCTTTACAGACCTATCAATTCCGAGCTTATGAGTTATAATATCCTTGGAAATACCTGTCATATCCTCGTGTTTCCACGTGAATGTTGACATCCTGCATTTCAAAAAGTTAGTCAATTGATTTTCAATATCCTGAGGGATATTGGTTTCTACGAGCACCGAGATATCTGGATTATCCTGATCCAGGATAATTTTCTTTACATCCTGCTCTGAAGCCTCCACGATATCCTGGGCCCGCAACTTTAATTGCTATGCTGCATTAGGCTTTGTCGAGGATTTCATCGAAGAAGAGTAACACTCTTTTGCTTCTTGTTGATCACTTTCCACCTTGACTACTCCCCAAGGGGTAGGGATCTTGATGCATTGATGATAGTTTGACGGAACAAATTTCATATCATGGATCCAGGGCCTACCCAATATGATATTATAGCAGGATAAGGAGTCCATGGCACAAAATCGTTGCATTGAGTTGACCCCTTCAATATACACAGTCAACTTTATCTCTCCCATGGTATTCCTGGCTTCTCCACTGAACCCAACAAGTACAGTGGACTTTGAAGTGATATCCATCGGGGATACATTCATCCTCTTCAATGTCTCTAGTTGAATTATGTTGACGGAGCTACCATTATCCACCAGTATCCTGCGCACAAAATGATTAGCAACATATAAAGTTATTACCAAAGCATCATGATGAGGATCCTGGACAGTATCCCTATCTTCACTATCGAACTTGATCACTTTATCAGTCGTGAGGGTTGACATCCTGGTTGGCTTATCTCCCCTCTCTGCCTTAGCCTCCTTTGCATGCCTTTTTGCTGCAGAATAAGAGGTCCCACAGATATCGGATCCTCCTGAAATAAAGTTAATTATCTTGGCATCCGCAGGAGGTGATGCTGCTCGTTCAGGATCCTTCTCAGTATCCTGAGCCTTATTCTTCTTTCTTCCCAGGAGATCCTTTAGGTATCATTTGCTCAGCAAATAGCTTATTTCTTTCCTCAGGGCAATGCATTCTTCTGTAACATGCCCAAAGTCCTCATGGAAGGCACACCACTTGGATTTATCCTTCCAATCAGCTTTCTGTTGGTTCTTCCTAGGCCACCTTGCTTTGTCTCCTAAACCCTGCATAGCATACATTAGTTTAGGTATGTTAACAGAGAAACACTATTCTGACATCTTAGGATACTCCTCAGGATCCTCGTCTTCAACATCATTCACTTTCTTGCTGTTATTCCTGCCATATGGCTTAGAGCGATATGGTTTATACGAGGATTCTGATTTCCTGTTGGTTGACTCATAGGTTGTGGGTGAATTCATCCTCTCTTGCATCTTTTTGTCATCTTCCAGTCGAATATATCTTAATGCCCTGTTTCGAGCTTCATCCAGGTTCCTGCAGGGATTCATTACAAGATCCTGGTAAAATTGAGAATCTTTTTGCAATCCCATCTTGAAAGCCTACACAGCTGTTACAACATCAAGATGCGGGATATCTAAGGATTCCCGGCTAAACTTGTTCACATAATCTCTCAAGGATTCCTGAGGTCCTTGAGTTATCCTGTAGAGATCACTTGGTAGTTTTTCAAAACTCCGACTGCAAGAAAATTGACTATTAAACAAATTGACAAAATGAGCAAATGATGTAATCGAATGAGGAGGAACGTTTAAGAGCCATTTTAAGGCTGGTCCTGTTAAGGTAGAACCAAAACCCTTGCAGAGACATGCTTCCTTGAGATCTGGAGGGATAGGGTTGATTTCCATCCTTTCCCTATACTGGGCAATATGCTCTTCAGGATCCGTAGTTCTGTCATAGAGCTTCATGTTGGGGGTTTGAAATCTCTTAGGGATTTCAGCATCACATATAGGATATGCAAACCAAGATATCTTGTGACTATCCTGGGATACTTCTGGGATCGGCTGGACTACTCCAGGTACACTGGATATCATGTCCTTTAACTTCTGAAGCTCCCTGGAAAGTGCTGATGTCATACCTGCATCCTGCGAAGATCCAATACCATTAGTAGCAAGAGTATTATTATTATTAGACACGTTACCAGTCTGAGGATTCTTGCCATATCCTGAAGCATATCCTGAACTTCTCACAGTTGACACTCTAACTGAAGAGGGTATCTCAGGAGTATGATTCTGGGAATGACTAGGCACAATATTGCCCCTGTTATCCTCAGTATATACTGCAGAACTGAAGTTCAAAGCACTGGGCTGCAAAGGAGTGACAATATCCTCAGCAGGCCTATTCGGACCAGACTTCAAGAGCTGTATTTCCCTCTTCAGCATTTGGTTGGTCTCCTGCTGTTGCCTCATCTGTTCCTGTACACTACCAAATAAAGTCAGAATTTCATCATTAGAGGCCAAAACCGGAGCAGATCCCTGAATATTCCGAGTGGGGATAATATCCCGAGGCTGTGAAGAAGCTTGCGTCCTTGGAGGAGGTGGTGGAAGCACCGAACCAATCATTGCAGATGTTGTAGCAGATACGGTAGAAGAGCTCATGTTTGATCTTGAGGCCATTGAAAATAGTGTAGCAAAAGTTTTGAAAATAGAAAACCAAGCAATGATTTTGCAAAAGCTTTTAGTAGATATAGAACCACTTGCCCCACGATGGGCGCCAAATTGTTTTGTTCAAAAATTTCCGAAGCAATTAAGTGATCAAATTAGTTAAGTGAGGTAGTGTGCTAAGAATGTGTATCAAAAATATGCTAATTTAGTTGTTTGTAAAAACAGTTTTTAGGATACGGCTCAGGATATCGAGCTGTATCTACAATCAAACAATGTGCAAAAATTTAAAGGGTGAAACGGGATGTACGAGGAAAGCCCTTGATCAATCTAGATCGCCGGCACAAAACCTCGGGAGCTGACAATCGCAGCTGCCTTGTTCTTCTTACTGCTTCAAATATCAGGATACAGTGCAGGATATGATGTGGATCAACTAAGTGTTACAATGTGATTTCGATATAAGTGTAAGTGTGTTGTGAGTGTTTGCAGCTAGAGAGAAAGAGAGCACGAGAGATTGTGTGTGTGTTCTTATCTGATCCGATCAATCCTTTTTATAGTAAAAGAAACTAACTAGCCTATTATTCCAGGATTTAACGAATATTCCTTATGTGAACGTTGTAGTCCACGTCTTCCGGCTTCAACGTCTATATTCCAACAGATTTGCCCGAGTCTTTGGGAGAAGAAGTCCACTTGAACGTTAGAGACTTGCACCATTTAATCTACACGTGAATTAATCAGTTACTACCAGGATACTGCATCAGGATGTTACCAATATCCTGATCACAACAAAAGAAACACAGTTAGAATAATATTCAGGATATATGAGCAGAAAATCACCCATAACACTATTCGAATGCTGGTAAGTTCTATAAAACGCAATTTGTCTGTTTTATACAAATAATATATGTTTAATGAAGTTTGAATGAAGTTTTATAAAATACAACTCTATGTCTTATTACCTTCATAAAACGCAATTAATATTTTAATTTGTTTATTGTTATGCAGGCTTTCTCATTGAATGAAAAGGAAGAAAAAATGATAGAAGAGTTTACAAAGAACATAGAAAAAATTCTTCAAGGTGCAAAGTTAAAAAGCAAAACGATTTTAAAATTATCCTTGTCCCGATTCTCTATGTAGAGCATTTCTTTGTAATCTCATTCAATCTTGAAGAGAAACAAATATTCATCATTGACAACAGTGTAAAAGAGGTCACAAATAAACAAAAATATGGTGATGTGCCTGAAAAGACAGTAAGTTTTCCGACTTATGCTTTTAAAACACAATATAAACCACCTAATCTTTTTGTTTTTTTTCTGTAGAGGAATGATTTGGCAGGTTACCTTAAATCTATTGGTCATGAAAACGCAGATGATATAAAGGGCATAAAACCTGTTAGAATGGAGATGAAATAGAGGACAAAAGATAACGGCATTGACTGTGGTATATTCTATATGCGTCATATGGAATGTTATAACGGTGAAGAAGTCGAAAAATAGAATTGTGGGTTTCATGAGGAATATGAATATCAAGAAGGGTAAAAACAAAAAAAAACAAGTGAACAAGCAGACCGCACAACTTGAAGATTTAAGAAGAAAGTTTATCATAAAAATGTTATTGCACGATCTCAACGAACGCAAAGAATATGTTATTGAGGATTCAAAGAAGTTTCGCAACTTCAGTGCAAAACTTAAAAAACTTTCTTATGACACTAGTTTAGAAAGGATTAAAGAGAGGCTTGCTCTTGCTGGATTATGAATTTATCATGTTTAAAACAATTACTTTGATTTAGAAATGCTAGTTATTATAAAACGCAATATTTTGTCTTTTATTCTAATTTATCATATAACACAATATTTTGTTGGTATATTTTGTTTAAAACATATACTTAGAGTTACAAATGCTACTTATTGTTTGTTATTTTAAAACACAATACAATGTCATATAACGCAATGATTCAAGATAGGATTGATATTTTAAAAATTTGTACAGTTTATCAATAAAATTTTTAAATAATATGTTTAAAAGAAAGGGTACATATATATTGAAATGCTATTATGCTAAAAGGCAACATTTTATTTTATACACTTGTTTTCTTTTTGTAATATTATAAAACGCAACATTTTAATAGTATGCTAAAACTCAACATTGTCTATTTATTTGTTGTTTGACTTATGTTATTTATTCTAAAACGCAATACAAACTGTTTCCTTATTATTCATGTCAAAACATATAACGCAATACATCTTTATAACACAATAAATGTTTTTTATTGTTTTATAACGCGAAAAAATAAAGGCTTAATGACAATAATGACAATCATAAAACTACTATTTTTTACTCTTTCTAAAACGCAATGTAATAAAATAAAATAATAATAAATGAGGAAATGATAAGACAAAAAAAAAAACTGACACCTTAAAGACAAAAGAAATTGATAAGACAAAAAGCCTTAAAAAGCCTTTTGGATTCCTGATAAAGGGTACCCTCCTGATAAAATACTGTACGATTGAACAATCAATTCAAAGAAAAAATGAAATATAGTCATTATTATTATTACCACACTTAATACCAATCCCTCTACCAATCTATTATATAAGAACAAAAACCCTAAATTATATTCACATTCCTCATACACCAATACCCAACCACAACCACAAACACACACAAAAACCCTAAATGGCTAATCAAGAATTATCAGTTTGGTGGTTCAAAGAGAACATTTCGTTCTTCAGCTTCTTGATGGTCAAAAAATAAGATACCATTCCGTTGCTTATGTTCTTCAAAACTGCAATGAGAATGTTTTGAAAAGGATGAATGAAATTGGAATACCACCAGCATGTTACACTGACCAGACAGCCGCACTATTCAAAATTCTGCACAAAAGGTATGGAAATCCGAATCAAACGGAAATTGAAGAAACACAAGTTACATCTTGGGAGTTCATAACCTCAATGGAAGCTTAGGGTACTCATCTGAAGAAGAAACAAACTTTGATCCATGATGTTGATCTTGCTAGTAATTTTTATTTGATGTTTTTATTTGATAGAAGTAATTTTGTGGTTTGTAAACATCATCTTTGTATTAAACTTTCATCATCTATAAAACGCAATATTTAAAATATCCACTTGATGTTCATGTTTAATTTGTTCTGTGTTGATAAAGTAATATCAATTCATTGTTGTTATCATAAAACGCAATAATAAAAAAATTCCACTTGCTGTATATTGTTGTATGTATAAAAGCAATAACAATACATTGTTGTTATCATAAAACGCATTTAACAAAAATAGCTGATATTTATGTAGGATATCACAAAACGCAATAACAAAAGTAGCTGAAACCTATACATCATAAAACACAATAACAAATTTTTTTTCTTTTTTATTAATATCAGAATTTTTATACATACTTACAATGTATTGCTAGACCCTATAACATTAGAAGAAACCTTCTCTTTACATGTGCGACTGTTATGTCCTTTTCCACCACATACACGGCACGATTTCTGGATCTTTGATGATTTCTGAATTGCAATCTCACGATTAGACTTAATCCTTTTTTGTACACCGCATCCTTTTGTCCTTATTTTGATCGGGACATGAATCATAGAATCAGACTTTTCTAAGTTCCCTCCCATATCAGCAAACCTATCTTTGCGACTAGGAGGCGGCGCAACAACTGTTTTGGTAAAAAATTACCGAAGCAATTAAGTGATCAAATTAGTTAAGTGAGGTAGTGTGCTAGAGATTAGTGTCGAAAATATGTTAATCAAATTAATTGTAAAAATAGTTTCAGGATACGGCTCAGGATATAGAGCTGTATCTATGATCAAACGATGAGCGAAAAATGTAAAGGGGTGACACGAGATGTATGAGGAAAGCCCTTGATCAATCTAGATCGCCGGCACAAAACCTCGGGAGCTGACAATCGCAGCTGCCTTGTTCTTCTATTACTTCAAATATCAGGATGCAGTGCATGATGTGATGCGGATCAACTAAGTGTTACAATGTGATTTGAGTAGAAGTGTTTGTGTGTAGTAGTTGCCAGTAGCTTGAGAGTAAAGTGTGCGAATGAAAAAGTGTGTGCCTTAACTGATCCGATCCATCTATTTATAGTAAAAGAAATTTAACAAACTACCCTATTAAACCGGGATCCGGCGGATATTCCCCACTTGAACGTTGTAGACCTGGTCTTTCGGGTTCAACGTCTCTCAAATAACTGGTTTGCCCGAGTCTCAAGGAGAAGAAGTCCATCTGACCGTTAGTGACCTACAGCTTCTCACCTGCACGTGGATTATTTAGTTAACACCAGGATATCGCACCAGGATGTTACCAATATCCTGATATGGTATCCTGGTCACAAGTAAACAATCAAAAGCAGAATATTAGTCAGGATATATATGCTCAGAAAATGACCCATAACAATTGTCCCCAAAAATATACCTGTTGGAATTCTGAGTTCAAACAGATATATTTTTAAATTCTATCACCTGGTTTGAGGCAATTAAATCGAGATGACGGTCAAGATTACACCATACAACTTCCAACGCGCTTTTAACTCGATGGACATCTACAACGCTCCTATATCTTCTCTTTTCTTGTTTGAAAAACAGATATCTCCAACGGTGTCTCCAGGTAATTCCTTACTTCTTATTCATTTTCTGTCAATCTCTTTTTCTCTACTTGCAATGGCTACTAGAACTTTTTCTCAAACCGGCGAATCATCTGAGACCTTCATCCAGCAAAATCTTCTCAAAAATCCCGAGAAGGAGGTCTGTACTTTTGATAACGCGGACATTGCGGCATTGAGGGATTCCGGTGCTTTCCCCGATGGCACGATCTTCAGACCGTTTGATCGATCAATTCGATCAGACGTTTCTTCTGCTGATTGGATCTGCTTCCCGGCATACCCTTTCTCGCTAGGTCTTCGGTACCCCTTTCCCGAATTTATGATGCAATTCTTCCGGACTACCGGCATTTCCTTTGCCCAAACCATGCCCATGGTTTGGAGGGTATTAATCGTACTCAACCAAATTAAAAACCTTCACTGTCCTGCCCTTTGCATCGAATATATGCCAATCGCTTACCGCCTCCGATCCCATGGTTCTAGTCGGTTTTTGTTTTTTTCAACTTCCAACAAACCCCTTATTCTTAAAGCCACCAAAAACGAAGACGGATGGCAACACAAGTTCTTCTTCGTCAAACGAGACTCCATTGATGAGGGTGCTAGCCTTCCGGTGGAGTGGTTAACCACCGGTAGGATCATGAATGTCCCCATGTACCTCTTAGACTTTTATTTTTTGCTAGTATCTTCTTATTTGATCCCTTTGCAGTGAATTTTAAGGAAGTAGCTCCCCCTACTGCGGAATCGGAAAAAAGAATCAAAGCAGTTTACCAATTACCTGCAAGTGACAGGAGTTTTACCACACATATCCCGAGTTCCAGTCAATACTCATCATCCGAAATGTCTGGTAAGGGTTACTTTTGAAATAAATAATTAGTGCAATATAATTTAATGAAGGGTAATAAAGATGTAGGACTTTTCCCTTTATGCAGCACCAGTCAAGATCCCTGAAGTCTTCGACCTTGATGAGTTGGATAGTTAATCTGATCAGGTCCAGATCAAGAAGGAACCTAGTCCCAAGGCCACGGCCTCATCTAAGCCCAGCAGCTCCAAGGCCATCATCATTCCCAAACCTTCGCCAGCTACCAAGCCCCGGAGTTCAAGTTCTCGTAAAAGGAAAGAGCCTGATTCTCCCGTTATCTCTGATACATTCCCCTATGAGAATCACGGGTTCATTGAAGCAAGTGGATTTATGACTTCTTTTCTCAACCAGGTCAGTATCCTTGATCCATATCCTGCACCTTATATCACTTATAAGTATTTATTAAAACCAATACCTGTCCTCTTACTTTGCAGGGTCTTGAACGTCTGGTTCATCTATATCAAGAATCCTGTGGGCTCAACAAGACGCTTGAATCTAAGTTAAAGAAAGCCGAGGTTACCATCTCCGATCAGGGCATGGTTGCAGCCGCCAAGTCTCGGCACTACGAAGAGAAGTTCAAGGCTATGACACAAGAACACCAGGTCGCCCTCAACAAAGCTGCTCTCCAGGCCCAAGCCGATCTTGACGCTGCCCACGCTCAACACGAACGGGATATGGTCAGCTACCGGGAAAGCCTCAAAAGTTCCGTCGTCACTTCCCTTCTCCAGGCCAGGCTAAAGATGGCCCATGAAGCCAAAGCACTGGGCTTCGAATGCCCTTCTTAGGACATCGATGCCTGGGAAACAAGGCTAAGGGGTCTCAGCAACACTTCTGCTAAACCCGCAGCTGAAGGATCTTCAAAGGCAGCCGAAAAACCAACTGATGCTGAGAAGGATGCCGAGTTTGATCCCAAGACGGATGCTGCTGAAAATACCATGAATGAAGAAGGCGCTGTCTCCTAAAACTTATTTCCCTTAAATTTGAGAGTTACGCTTATGTTTGAACAATTTTACTTCTTGTCATATGAACAATTTCTGTTTCTGCATTAAAACAACTTGATAGCCAAAGGTGGATGGATCCTAGGTTTTAGGATGAAGCCTTCGGTCACCAATTGGTATTATAATTTCATCTTTCAATTGACTTGCTATTGTTCTCTAATTTCTGTCATGCATTTCTTAGTGCAGATTTTAGCTTTGCAAAATATCCTGATCAATATACTCAGTGATATATTATGAAAACTTTTATTAAATAGAATCTCTAAAAATTCAATCAACTTTAGACAAAACTTCTAAAGAATAAAAGATAGTCCATTTTCTAAAACCTGTTTTGATAACACTTGTTTGATCAGAGTTTTATTTTCAATCAAGTATCACTTCCCAAATATTTCAATCAAATATCCCGAAACATATCCCAATAGCACATTCTGAAGACATATCCTAAAGATATGTCGTTTTCAGGATATTTTGAACCTTAATCAGAGTTAAATAATTCATGCAAGATTCACAAAGGAAAGATCATACCAGGAATTGAGTGTAACCCTAGCATCAAACACCAACCCCTTTTGCAACTTCTCCCACTAAGATGTCCCCAGTCCGAGACACTTAGCCCAATTTTGATCTTTTGAGCTTCACACAATTGCTTTAGAAGGAATGTCCCCTGTGCATGATGTCCTCAAACACTTAGAAATTTTTTTGAATATTAGTTCCAACTGTATAGACGATTCCTGTGTTACAGGGGTAAAACCCAAAATATATTAGAGATAAATCCTTAGTATCCTGGGGAAAATCCCAAATTTTCATGCGCTACAGGCGGGAGTGTATAAACTCCAAGACTTAGAAAGGTGAAAACCTTTAAACCTTAGAGAGTATGAAAATACCCTTTCATGAGAGAGGGTGATCAATCCTCATATACCTTTAGGATTCAGGATATAGCCAACAGTAACGAAATTGTCAGCCACTTTTACATGAACTGGTCCCGCCACCTTGAACTATTCCCGAATAACTTGCGCTCCAGGCGGGGTGTCTAAACCCAATTCGGAAGAAAGGTGAATACCTTTAAACCTGTGAAGGGATCAGGATCCCTTAGATGTGAGAGAGGGGGCCAATCCTCTAATCTTCCGAAGTATCCTGAATGTGTATCCTGGTGCTACATCCTGAAGCATATACTGCCAAACAATCGTAAGCTAAGGTGGGTGTTAGCCTGGCTAACACCCCTCCGATGCTTAAGTCAGTAATGGGTTCAAAATAGTAAATAATATCAAAATTTAATAAAGGAGACATAATCCATACCATCATGAGTTAGAATTTAAATTCCATACTCACTTAAAATAGAGTTTTAAATGTATAGCATTCTAGGATCTCGGTAGCATATCCCCCTCCATATTCTTGAGTCGGTATGCTCCTTTCCCTGACTCTGATTCAACCTCATAGGGTCCTTCCCATTTTGGAGCCAACTTTCCATCAGCAGGATTAGTAGTATTCTGAAAAGCCTTTCTCAATACCCAATCTCCAACCTGAAATCTTCTAGTCCTTATATTCTTGTTATATGCTTTGGGTATCCTCTGTTGATATGCTGCCATCCTTAGCTTTGCAGCGTCTCTTGTCTCATCAATAGTATCCAGTTCCTGGCATAGGATTTCAGGATTCTGTTCAGGATCCCTGAGGTTGGATCTCGCTGTAGGTATCACCATTTCTGTCAGGATCACCGCTTCTGCTCCAAACACTAAGGAAAACGGGGTTTGGCCAGTTGCACTCTTCACCGTTGTCCTATCAGCCCACAAAACAAAGGGTAATTCTTCTGCCCATCTTCCTTTCTTAGCCCCTAGTCTCTTTTTTAAGTTGTTGACAATTATCTTGTTCGAGGATTCTGCTTGTCCATTTGCTTGAGGATGTACCGGAGTAGACGTGATCATTTTAATTCCCCAACTCTTGCAAAAGTCAGTAGTCCTTTTACTTATAAATTGAGATCCATTGTCACAAATTATCTCAGCTGGTACTCCAAACCTAGTCAGGATATTCCTTTTTATGAAGGATACCACTTCTTGGTCTCTTAACCCAAACAAATGCTTCTGCTTCAACCCACTTGGAGAAATAATCCGTCATTGCCAACATGAAAACCTTTCCTCCTGGAGCCTTTGGAAGCTTTCCCACTATATCCATCCCCCATTTCATAAACGGCCAAGGGGAAACAATAGGATACAGTGGTTCAGCAGGCTGATGTAATATATTACTATGTCTTTGACATGCGTCACATCTTCGAGCATATTCTGCAACATCTTTTCTCATCGTCGGCCAATAATATCCTATCCTTAACACTTTTGAGAATAATGACCTGCCCCCAGTATGGTTACCACAATCCCCTTCATGTATATCCTGAAGCACGTCTTTGGTTTCAGGATCCTTCAGGCATCTTAGGTACGGACCTGCAAGAGATTTCTTATATAAAACATTATTTATAATGGTAAATCGTGATACCTTCATTCTGAATGCCTTAGGATTCTCGTCTTTAGGGATGTATCCTTCCTTGAGATATCTTATGATCGGAGTCATCCAGGATTCATCATCCTTATCAGGATCATGACCAGGATCCTAGATGCTTGTCACCTCCTTATCCTGAGCTTTGAAAGGATCCACAGCAGGATACAGAATATGAAGTATCGGTATTTGGGTTCCCTCTGGTATCCTGACTGATGATCCTAAGTTTGCCAAGGCATCCGCTTCAGCATTATCTTCTCTTGGTACCTGTTCAAGTGTAAAAACATCGAAATATCCTGCTAATTTTTTGAGAATATCGAGGTACTCGACTAACTTCTCACCTTTAACTGCATAGGATCCATTAAAATGATTAGTGATTAACAAGGAGTCAACATATACTTGCAAATTCTTGATATTCATATTCTTAGCCAACTCTAATCCTGCAATTAAAGCCTCATACTCTGCTTCATTATTAGTAGCAGGAAATTCACACCTAATAGCCTGGGGTAATATGTCCCCCTGTGGCGATTTGAGTAGTATTCATAATCCTATTTCTCTAACATTAGATGTTCCATCAGTATATAATGTCCAGGATCCTGAGGATTCTCCTAACTGCTGGACCTCTAGGTCTACCTCATCCTGAATGCCACTACTGAAATCAGCCACAAAGTTAGCTAGAGCCTGTGATTTTATGGCATTTCTAGGTTCGTACACTAAGTCATAAGCACTTAATTTCACTGACCACTTAGCCATCCTGCCTGACATCTCAGGTTTCCTAAGCACATTTTTAACAGGATAGTTGGTTTTAACGTGAATCCTATGTGTCTCAAAATAATGTCTAAGTTTTGTTGATGCCATAACTAGGGCTAATATCAATTTTTCTAGATGAGAATATCTAGTTTCAGCATCTAATAAACTTTTACTAACATAATAGACAGGATACTGCTGACCTTCATGATCCTTTATAAGGACAGCACTTACTGCATTCCCTGACACTGCAAGATACAGGGATAATGGTTCGCCATCCTCAGGCTTCATCAATAAGGGTGCGGTTAAAAGATACTGCTTCAAATCCTGCAAGGCTGCTTCATGCTTTGCTCCACATTCGAACTTCTTATTCTTTTTGAGGATATCGTAAAATTCCTTGCACTTTTCCGAGGATTTTGAAATAAATCTGTTCAACGCTGCTACTCGGCCTGTTAACTGTTAAACATCTTTCATATTCGAAGGTGATTTTATATCCAGGATAGCTTTAATCTGCTCCGGGCTTGCCTCTATCCCTCTTTTGGTCACCATATATCCCAGAAACTTTCCTGCCCCCACTCCGAAATGGCACTTAGCAGGATTCAGTTTCATGTTATATTGATCCAGGATATCAAACGCTCCCTTAATATCCTGGAGGTGATCCTCAGCCTTTTTAGATTTCACCACCATATCGTCAATATATACCTCCATGGTGTCCCCCAGCTTGTCTTTAAACATCATGTTTACCAACCTCTGGTATGTTGCACCTGCATTTTTCAAACCAAAGGGCATAGCACTATAACAATAAATACCTGTGGGTGTCATGAAAGCAGTATCCTCCTGATCAGAGGGTTCCATTTGGATTTGCTGAAATCCTGAAGAGGCATCCATGAAGGTTAACATCTCGTGGCCGGCGGTAGCATCTACCATTGAATCAATATGAGGTAGAGGAAACGGGTCTTTCGGACAGGCTTTGTTTAAGTCTGTGTAGTCTACAAAAACTCTCCATTTCCCATTTTTCTTTTGTACCATGACTACATTCGCAAGCCATTTAGGAAACTTCACTTCTCTAATCATCTTGCTCCTTAGTAGTCTTTCAACTTCCTCTTGGATGATCACATTTCGCTCCGGAGCAAGTTTCCTTCTCTTTTGTTGGACCGGCTTGAATGACCTGTCAATACCGAGTTTATGTGTTATAATATCCTTGGAAATACCTGTCATATCCTCGTGCTTCCATGCGAATGTTGACATCCTGCATTTCAAAAAATTAGTCAATTGATTTTCAATATCCTGAGGGATATTGGTTCCTACGAGCACCGAGATATCCGGATTATCCTGATCCAGGATAACTTTCTTTACATCCTGCTCCGAAGCTTCCATGATATCCTGGGCCCGCATCTTTAATTGCTATGCTGCATTAGGCTTGGTTGAGGATTTCATTGAGGATGAGTAGCATTCCTTCGCCTCCTGCTGATCACTATCAACCTTGACAACCCCCCAAGGGGTAGGGATCTTGATGCACTGAGGATAAGTCGATTGCACAACCTTCATATCATGGATCCATGGCCTGCCTAGTATGATGTTATAGCAGGATAGGGAGTCCATCACACATAAATGTTGTATCGAGTTGACCCCTTCAACATATACTGGTAACTTTATCTCCCCTACGGTATTCCTAGCTTCCCCACTGAAGCCAACGAGCACGGTGGATTTTGAAGTAATGTCCATCGGAGATACATTCATCCTCTTCAATGTTTCCAGCTGAATTATGTTGACAGAGCTGCCATTATCCACTAATATCCTGCGTACAAAATGGTTTGCAACATATAATGTTATTACGAGAGCATCATGGTGAGGATCATGGACAGTATCCCTGTCATCACTGTCGAAAGTGATCACTTTATCAGTTGTGAGGTTAGTCATTCTAGCTGGTCTGTCTCCCCTTTTAGTCTTAGCCTCCTTTGCATGTCTCTTGGCCGCAGAATACGAAGTCCCACAAATGTCGGATCCTCCTGAAATAAAGTTAATTATTTTGGCATCTACTGGGGGTGATGCTGCTCGTTCAGGATCCTTCTCAGGATCCTGCCCTTTATTTTTCTTTCTTCCAAGCAAATCCTTCAGATATCCCTTGCTCAATAGGTAGCTTATTTCTTTCCTTAGAGCAATACAATCCTCAGTCACATGTCCGAAATCTTCATGGAAGGCACACCATTTGGATTTATCCTTCCAATCAGCTTTTTGTTGATTCTTTCGAGGCCACCTAGCTTTGTCTCCTAAACCCTGCATAGCATACATTAACTCAGGTATATTAACAGAAAAGCAATATTCGGATAATTCAGGATATTCTTCAGGATCCTCGTCTTCAACAACATTCACTTTCTTGTTGTCATTTCTGCCATATGGCTTGGAGCGATACGGTTTATACGAGGATTCTGATTTCCTGTTGGTTGATTCATAGGTTGAGGTAGAATTCATCCTCTCTTGCATCTTTTTATCATCTTCCAAGCGAATATATCTCAAGGCCCTGTTACGAGCTTCGTCGAGATTCCTGCAGGGATTCATTACAAGATCCTGATAGAACTGAGAATCTTTTTGTAATCCCATCTTAAAAGCCTGCACAGCTATTGCAACATCAAGATGTGGGATATCCAACGATTCCCGACTAAACTTGTTCACATAATCCCTCAAGGATTCCTGAGGCCCTTGAGTTATCCTGTAAAGATCACTGGTTAGTTTCTCAAAACTCCGGCTGCAAGAAAACTGACTATTAAATAAATTAACCAAATGAGTAAATGAAGTAATTGAGTGAGGAGGAACATTTAACAGCCATTTTAAGGCTGATCCTGTCAAGGTAGAACCGAAACCCTTGCACAAGCATGCTTCCTTGAGCTCCGGAGGGATAGGATTAATCTCCATTCTTTCTCTATACTGGGCAACATGCTCTTCAGGATCCGTAGACACATCATACAGTTTCATGTTGGGGGTTTGAAATCTCTTTGGGATTTCAGCATCACAGATAGGATATGCAAAGCGGGATATCCTGTGGCTGTCTTGGGACACTTCCGGAATTGGCTGGACCACTCCAGGTACACTGGATATCATGTCCTTCAATTTCTGAAGCTCCCTAGTAAATGTTGACGTCATACCTGCATCCTGCAAAGACCCATTATTGTTAGTAGCAAGAATATTATTATTTGACACGTTACCGGTCTGAGGATTCTGGCCATATCCTGAGCTCCTCACAGTTGACATCCTGACCGAGGAGGGTATCTCAGGAGTATGATTCTGAGAATGGCTTGGCACGATATTCCCCCGGTTATCCTCAGTGAAAACTGCAGAACTGAAGTTCAAAGCCCTAGGCTGCAAAGGAGTGACAGTTTCTTCAGCAGGTCTACTTGGGCCGGATTTCAAGAGTTGTATCTCTCTCATCAGCATCCAATTAGTTTCCTGCTGCTGCCTCATCTGCTCCTGTACACTACCAAACAAATTCAGAATTTCATCATTAGAAGCCAAAACAGGACCAGATCCCTGGGTACTGGGAGCGGGGATAACATCCCGAGCCACATGACTCTCAGTTCTGTGTGAAGAAGCTTGCATTCTTGGAGGAGGAGGTGGAAGCACCGAACCAATTGTTGCAGAGGTTGTAGCAGACATGGTGGAAGAGCTCATGTTTGATCTCGAGGCCATTGAAAATAAGGTAGCAAAAAGTTTTGATAATAGAAAACCGAGTAATGATTTTACTAAAGTTTTTAGTAAAAATAGCACCACTTGCCCCACGGTGGGCGCCAAATTGTTTTGGTAAAAAATTACCGAAGTAATTAAGTGATCAAATTAGTTAAGTGAGGTAGTATGCTAGAGATTAGTGTCGAAAATATGTTAATCAAATTAATTGTAAAAACAGTTTCAGGATACGGCTCAGGATATAGAGCTGTATCTATGATCAAACGATGGGCGAAAAATGTAAAGGGGTGACACGAGATGTACGAGGAAAGCCCTTGATCAATCTAGATCGCCGGCACAAAACCTCGGGAGCTGACAATCGCAGCTGCCTTGTTCTTCTATTACTTCAAATATCAGGATACAGTGCAGGATGTGATGCGGATCAACTAAGTGTTACAATGTGATTCGAGTACAAGTGTTTGTGTGTAGTAGTTGCTAGTAGCTTGAGAGTAAAGTGTGCGAATGAAAAAGTGTGCGCCTTTACTGATCCGATCCATCTATTTATAGTAAACGAAATTTAACAAAATACCCTATTAAACCGGGATCCAGCGGATATTCCCCACTTGAACGTTGTAGACCTGGTCTTTCGGGTTCAACGTCTCTCATATAACTGATTTGCCCGAGTCTCAAGGAGAAGAAGTCCATCTGACCGTTAGTGACCTACAGCTTCTCACCTGCACGTGGATTATTTAGTTAACACCAGGATATCGCACCAGGATGTTACCAATATCCTGATCCGGTATCCTGGTCACAAGTAAACAATCAAAAGCAGAATATTAGTCAGGATATATATGCTCAGAAAATGACCCATAACAACAACCATAACCTCATCCGCTTTATCAATATAACCTTTAATATGATCTCTGTAACGACACAACTCATCTAAATCCCCAACCAACCTATTAACCACATATTCATTTAATACAACGATTTCTCTAAAAACTTTATCAATTTCACTATTCCTACCAATTTCATCAAACCGAATATTGCAATGAATTGAGCCATTCGAAATAACATCTCTCATCCATCTTCTAAGAATATATCTTCTAGGAAACTCAGTTATATCATCATACCGTAGAACATAAAATATATGGTGGCACAATATACCAAATTGTTCAAACCGTTTGCAAGTACAACTTATACTTAAACCATCTTCTTGTTTGCTGTACTGAACCTGTAAATAAAATTAAAAAACTACATAAAATTAGTGAAATCTAATATAAAACGCAATTAATAATAAATATAATAAAGAAATTAAGCATATGATCATATAATATTAAAACACAATAAATATAATGATAAAACGCAACTAATGATGAAAAACATAAAACACAATAGATGTTTAAAACAATATTAATTTAAAAAATTACCTTGAATTTAGATGTGCATGGCTGTATGAAATCCTTTATTTCATAATATTGAACATCACCCACAGTATCATGAGTCTTTGACATACACTTTGTAATGGCAGCATCAATTTCAATCAGAATATCTTTAAAAATTGTTTTGGTATATAATTCTGATGCTTGTTTCTCCAATACAAAGTCACTCCAGGTCTTAGACTGAATATACCTTGTATCATGATTGTTAGGGGAGGATTTTCTAACAATTAGTGATCCTTATTTGTTATCCTAATTAATGATCCTTACTTCTGTGATAGATAGTGATCCTCAGAAGAGCTTCAGGATCAGGATCATGGATCACTTTAAGGATCCTCGTACTGACGATTGTTTGTTTGTGTTTTGTATTACTTCGCAGGAGTAACAAGCTTGACTTGGTCTTGGCAACGTTACTATGGAATATTCCACGGGTATTTCGCACACGTTTGACTGGAAATGGACGTTGTGGAGAACGTGGGAGCTTGGCACGAAAGTCGGATAGTTAGTTATTGTAGTTAACTTCTATTTTTAAAGGGGTGACGAGCTAGAATTAGAACACTTAGCCATTTTCAGCTACACACACACTCGTACAATCGCATTCTTGAAGCTCTCGACGAACACTAATTAGTTTTCACTCACTTTTACACATCTCACAATAGTGATCCTTGTACCTAGCTCGTTACTATCCGAAGTTGTAAACATTTATTGATTTATTTGAGCTTGGTGATCGGTAGTTTCCATCACCCGGGGTTTTTTGTGCCGGAGATCAACTCTTGATCAAGGGCTTTTTCCCCGTATAAATCCTTGTGTCATTTGTGCAATATACATTGAAGTGATCCTTGTCATTGTTCTACATTATAAGCATCATACCCCGTAACAGAGAGTTTGGTTGCATTATCCTCATAAGATTTTTTGACCAAAACAGTTTGGCGCCCACCGTGGGGCAATTGGTGCTTCATTCTTAGAAAAATTCGTATTTCTGTGCTCATTTCAGTTCACTACAACCAAGCAAATGGCTTCCTCAGCGAAGAATGCTTCAAATTTGATGCCCTCATTCACTTCTTCACAAGGCGTTCCCCCTTTGCCTCCACCACCTTCTGGATCCCAGAAGAATGCTGAGAAGAAACCAACTCCCATTTTCTCAAAACCTCCAACTTCTTCTGCTTCTTACACTCCCACTACTAGTGACATGTTTACTTTGATTTTGCAGATGAAGGATCATATACAGCAACAGGATAAGACCAATGAAAGGATTCTCAAAGAAATCGGAGATCTCAAGAAACAAAAGAAAACGGCAGAGGATCATTCCCCACTGGTGCCAAAATCTTTGAATTTTGATACTCCGGTGATTACTTCTCAGCCATCAGTGGTTCCAGATGTTCAATATGTGGGTGGACCGAAAGGAGTGCACCACGGAACAACAACAGTAACCCAGGCTCAGGTTCATATTTCCAGCCAGCGGGATCCTATCCTCAGCATATGGGACCCTTCATGACTTCAGGAGGATATTCAGGAGCGCAGCAGATTCAAGGACCTTCCTTTGTTCCAGGATCATTCCAGGTTCAAGGATCCTCCTTTGTTCCAGGATCATCCCAGGTTCAAGGATCCTCCCTTATTCCAGGATCATCCCAGGTTCAAGGATCCTCCCTTGTTCCAGGATCATCCCAGGTGCAAGGATCCTCCTTTGTTCCAGGATCATCCCAGGTTCAAGGATCTTCCTTTGTTCCAGGATCGTCCCAGGTTCAAGGATCCTCCTTTGTTCCAAGATCATCCCAGGTTCAAGGATCCTCCTTTGTTTCAGGATCGTCCCAGTTTCAGGGATCCTTCCAGATGCCAGGATCCTTGAGGAATTTGCAAACAGGAAGTTCAGATGTCCATCAGGGAGATTTTATTCCAATGCAGACCAATGCTTCTACTGGTCCCTCGATCATTCCAGAGCCCCAACAATATGGACTAACATCCATTCTTCCTAATTTGAATCCAATGGGAGGTAACACTTTTAATAATTCTTATACTACTAACCATGGTCTTATGCAGGATCCAGGTATCAATCATGCCATGGCCAGAGAATTGCAAAAGCTAAAGGATATGATATCAAGTGTTCCAGGAGTGGTCAAACCTATCCCAGAGATTGCAGATGGGAGCCACAAGATATCTCGTTTTGCACCGCCAATCTGTGATGCTGAGATACCCAAGAGGTTCCATGTGCCAACAATGAAGCTGTATGATGGTTCGACGGATCCTGAAGAACACATAGCACAATACAGGGAGAGGATGGAGATCAATCCAATCCCAGAAAGGTTAAAGGAAGCATGCCTGTGCAAGGGATTCGGATCCACTCTTACTGGATCAGCTCTCAAATGGCTGCTAAGTCTTCCCCCTACTCTATTACCTCATTTGCTAATCTAGTTAACCTATTTAATAATCAGTTTTCTTGTAGTAGGAAATTTGAACGATTAACTAGTGATCTATATAGGATAACCCAGGGTCATAATGAATCATTAAGGGATTACATTACCAAATTCAGTAAAGAATCCTTAGACATTTCCAACTTAGATATAGCCACGGCTGTTGAGGCCTTTAAAATGGGATTGCTTAGGGATTCGTCGTTCTATGATGATCTTGTTATGACACCATGCAGGAACTTAGATGAGGTAAGAACCCGAGCACTTAGGTTCATTCGGCTAGAGGATGACAAGAGGATC